>WEKW01008289.1:368555-391650 GCA_013389905.1 Sula dactylatra
GAGCGCGGGCAGAGCCTGCGGGAGGGGATGGCCACGGGGCGAGCGGCTCCCTCACGGCGGGCGAGGGCCCGGGGGGCGCCGGGCTGAGGCAGCGAGGAGGGGGCGAGGGCGGAGAACCGCCTTCTCCTTCGGAAACGCTCGTAGGCACCGACCTGAGCCGCCCTAAATAGAGACACACGCTTTATTTTACTATTGAACTTCACTTATTTCTTTATTTTCTTTTTCCGGCTGGGTCTCCTGGCCTGGGTGAGGTTATTGAACTTGTTTCTGCGGCGGCACCAGCGCTGAGGATGTGACAGAGCACTGTGGGGTGGGGGGATGGAGAAAATCATGTTTCGTGTGTTAAAAGACAAATGATATCTGCCAGAAATAAAAAGGCAAATAGCTGGCGTTCTCCTAAAAAAATGCTAGAGGTAAAATAACTGTCTTAGATAGGAGCAGTTGTTCCTGATGGGCTGAGATTTGTAGAACTAACACAAATTCTCTGAAATGACGCGTTTATTTGCAGTTACTGTTCTCTGTAAAGCCTCTGGAAATTCAGAGCAATGGGTTGTGAATTTAAGAAGCAAGTTAATTCCTTATTTAATAAATTATCCTTGTAAGGCGTATGTCTCTGAAGTAAATGTGGGAATCTTTCCATTCTGCTAGAAACACAAATCTCTCTAAATCTTTTTTACCATTTTCATGTGCCCTGTACTATAAACAAAGCTGCCCTTAAAATGCCAGAGTGGGACTGACTGTAAGATAGCATGGATGCATCTTACACCTTTAAAAGTATGATTTTTCTGGTATAAATAGCTCTGAGACTGGAACAATCTGGAGCAGCAAACGTGAAGATGAGCTGCTGTAAATGCTGTTAAGAGCGTTGGGTTTTTTTGTCAGTGTGGATATTTTGATCCATGTTTGTACATCTTTACAGCCCTAAGAGATACAGCTGTGTCAGCAGTCGTGCTTAGAGGTGGGCCTGACCTTGCAATCGCCTGAAGAAGTGCCTGCCAGTTTCTTCAGACTTTTCTCTCATGTCTGCTCCACCCTCCTTAGGACTGGAGAGTTTTCTGCTCGGGTTCTTCCTCCTCGTGTTTTAAATATGAAGGCCGTGCTTTATTTTTCCATCCGGTTCTTGCAGTTAGGGGGCACCACTTACAGTTATGGCCTGTCTGGCTCCGTGTGGGAGGCATCGATTTTGGAAAACTGTGCTTTAAGCTACTGAGAAAACTCCCTGGTTTTTAGAACTTCTTTTTTGTTGTTGTGTTAAATGTAGCTGCTGATCTAGATCGCTCGTTTCTACTGACGAGTGCTGCATAATTCTGTAGAACTGCAGTCAGCTCCTGGGCTTTTTTTATGCTGCTTGACAGGCTTTATGTGGGCTTGGTGCTAAGGAGTTCTCTCTGACCTCAAATTCCTTGATAGACAATCTGTCAGCTTTGGAAATTCCAGGAGAGTGGAAGAAAGAGGATACAGTGCTGGTGTATGGTATCTTTTCATGCACATGTATCAGTAGTTCAGCTGTCCTTTGCTGCTCCGTTTTATACTTGTTAGGTGCCTGGAATTGAAGGGTTCTTATGATTAATGCCTTCTTTTCCAGGGGTTTGCCACCACCACAACAGCAACAGATGCTGAGCTTACGGGCAACAAATCAACCATCGCTGCTCAATGCCAATCCTATGCTTCAGCGGGCCTTACTCATGCAGCAGATGCAAGGTACTGTTGTTACAGGAAACGCTTACTTATTGAAGTTATTTAATCATTCTTCATGGACTGAAACCATAGTATGGCTATTTCTTGCTGATCCATTGCAATCTTTGTACTTGGCAGTTCCGTTTGTCATCTTTTTTTTTGACCTCTTCAAATTTGTCCATAGTCCACATCACAGAGGCTCTTCAGTTGCTAAAAATCCCATGTGCCCGACTGTTCACAGCTGGAAATAGCACTTGAAGGTATCAGGTTAAACACTAAATATACGCCCTCCCCCTTAGACTTGGTGGAGAGAGTATTCTTCTGTCAATATATTTAGATAAAATAGTTAGATTTTTATTATTTGTTTGTCTTCCTTGGTTGGAAGGTTAAAACAATTTATTTCGTTGTCTGTTACATATATACACTAACCTTGTCTGCAGTAGACACTTGTCTACTTAGTGCAGTACAAACAAATGAAGTATATTGTGGTGGAAAATGGTCCAGGTTTCAATTGTCTTGTGAAATTTGGATTCCCTGGAATGACTGTCATTTGTGTGGTAGATAGTATCACTGTGCTTCCATTGCTATGTTTCCACAAGTGGATTTTTTTGCCAGATGTGATGTTTTCAAAACAAATTTATGAAGCTGCCTTAATAATAGCATTGCTTACATAAAGATATTAGGAATAAAGCTATGTTTTTATTTTTGCTCATGTCTTAACCTGACAGCTCTTTTCAACACAGAAGATCGGTACCTGGGATAGTTTTAAAGTGCCTAGTTTAGATTAATGCATGCAATTTTTATCTTGCCTGTGAATCATGCCCAGATGTGAAGACAATAGATTTATTCTGCATGTCGTTAAGTCTCCTTTTGTTCTCTCTTGCCCATTTAAAGAGAGGGCTCTCTAGTGACTCCAGTGGCTCTCTACAGATCTCTCTTAGGTTGTAGGGAAACTGGCAGTGAAAAAGGACAAGCCACGCTGTGAAGATGGGTGTATATATTTGTGTCATTAAAAAAGTCTGCCTCCGCTCTAGTCAGCCATACTCCTTCCAGATATGTTTGATGTTAGCATGGGCTGACTTTTCCCTAAAGCAAACGGTCTTATTGCGAAGTTGTATTTAAATAGTATGCCAACAACCTGAGGCAAATTAGATACAAGAACAGGATAAGGTATATTGAGGAGCGCTCTACATGCACTTTGACTTAGCGTTGTTCCTCTTCTTTTCACCTCTACGTGCCGGTGTTGAGTTGTGACTTCTCTTTCAATAACCTACATCAGCTAGCCGCAGGTAACATGAAGTATGGTTGCAGTGTTCAGTGTGACCCTTCTTAGGGATCTGAATGTTTTTGGTCATTTGGGTTTGGGTTACATGTAAGAATATCTGATGCTGTAGTATTTCTGTACCTGGGAAACATCAGGATAAATAATTCATTGCCTGTGTGTGGCTTCAGCAGTGAGAATAGTTAAAAATAAGTACTTCAAGTTGAAATAGATGTGTGGTTCTTTAAAGGTACTAAACCAAGAGCAGGAGATGATTTCTTGCTTTATAGACTTTTTTTTAATACAGCTATGTCTTTTTACAGTAAGAGATTAATGGTAAGTAATAAGAGGTTAGATTACTTTTGAAGACAAACATGGAGGAGTACTTCCTATTGTGTTGCAGGCTTTAAACGATGTAGCTTGTTCTTTCAGATTTTGGGTGCCTGTCTCCAAACTTCTCTGCCCTGTTTTGACAGCTTCTAAAAAGCCAGAGTATGCACTAAGTCAAGTGAGGAATAAAAAAATCACAATGTAAGTGCAGCTTCCCAGAATGGTGGACAGCTGAGGGTGTAGCTGAAGCATCTGGCCACTTCCATTTCTTCACCCCTGAAATGGGGATAGCAAGGATGGCCTTCGTAAGAAATTGTTGAGACTTAGTTAATAGTCTGTGGATGCTGAAAAGAACTGCTCAGAAAGCAGAGCATTATAATTGGAAATGGCAGAGTCTCAAGTGTCGGAGTTTAGGTTGACATGTTGAGGTTGCATGATAACCAGGTGGCAGAGAGGACTGTGGAATCTCTTGTTTGAAAAGTCCAGTGTTGTTTTAAATGAAACGCAGTTGCTGGCTTGCATTACACAGCATCCATGCTATGGTGTGAGCTGCCAGCTGCACAAATGTGGGATGAATTTTCCTTTTTTACAGAGAATTTCTGTAAAATGAGACCTTGTTTGTTGCAAACACAAGTGCCAGTGTGCTCAGATCAAATAATTGCTCTAATGATCTTAGCCTGCAGTGACTATCATAATTAAGTAGTCTGATACATAGTAATAGTTGCTATCACATCAAATTGTTCTGTGGGGGCTGAAGAGCGTAGAGCACAGAGCACTCATGCAGTGCCAGTAAAGTACAGGGTCTTGCATGGAGGAGCGCTTCCCCTCTCCCTGCTGCTTGTACAGGTGGGAGATTTTCTCTCTCCTTTGCACACTGCGGGGTGGTCATATGCTGTGTGTTTGCATTTATAGGAAACCTGCGTGGATTTAACATGACAGCGCCAGCACTGCAGCAGTTTTTCCCTCAGGCTACAAGACATTCCCTCCTGGGGCCACCACCTGTTGGGGTCTCATTAAAGCCGACTCGGCTGGGCTTTCCCAGCCTTCCCTTCCAGCGGCAGAACCGGATCTTTCGCAAGGTGGGCTTGTAGTTTCCAACAGTTTGGGAGCTTTGTGCTCGGTTTGCACTTGCAGCAGTTGACTGTATGGTATGTGGAGAACAAAAGAGAAAGGAGAGAGCCTTACAATGAAAACAATGTTTTACACCATGCTGCTGACAGAGAAATGCAGAAATAAGTCCATCCCTAAGGCTCTTGTGGCTATATTTACATTTATGATGCGAAGGTTTCTTGTCACTTCTTGCCCAAGAGAGAGAATTCCCTTCAGCAGAACTGTTTAAACCTAAGATAGAAAAGGAGCCTTTAGAAGTACCAGCTTCAAAGTAATTACAAAGAAGAAATCCTGGCTGAGTGCTTTGCTCTTCAGAGAGGCCAGAGTTCTGCCCCATTAGCCTTCCAAAGCGGTTTGTTGTTCCCAAATGACTTGCTCCTACCACGGACAAGTCAATCCATGTCTCTGGGCTGTTTTCCCTTTTTTTAAGATCAGGATCATATTTGTTCTTTTGGACTTTCTAAAATCTACAGTTTTTCTGGTAAAAACCTTTCTCACTTTCCACCATTAAGACCTCTCTTGTAATCTGGAAATGGTTCTTGGATTAATTGACATGTACTTCCCTCCTCTTAGATTAGCTTTTGCATATTTGGTCCCATTCTGTCAAAATGATGTGCTGGATAAGGTAGACTTCCACTCTTGGACTGTCCTTTCTCCAGAGTCAAAAGGAAGGGGGATTATTTGGGACTATTCTTTTTCCCTGCCCATGAAGCTCTTGCCAGAGCTCCTCTAAAGTGATCCTAATCTCTGCAAGCAGCAGGGTCTTCTACAGCTGCAACTTACAGAACTGGAGAAATGTCATGGGCTGCCTGTGGAATTAAAGTGCATTGCTCTGTTTGACCACGTAAACTTGCCTGAAGCAAGACAGTTCATTGTAAGCCATCTATTCCTTTCCATTAGTGTGTGCTGGAATCCCTGTTCCTGCCCCACAGTAAAAGTCTGGTGCTTTGGGCAGTGTGTTGGGTTTGAGGAAGGACTGGGAGCTGGCAGTAACTCTCTACCCATTGCAGGACTTCCAGAGGGTCCCTGACAGGAAGCGGGAACTAGATCCTGGTTCTTCATCTCAGACACAAGGCGATGAGAAAATGGAAATCCCAGAGGGAGTGCAAGCAGGGTCAGAGCAGAACAACTCCTCGCCATCCACAGGTAAGGGGGAGCCTGTAATGGAAAAAATGCTTCTAGACATGATAAACTTCTCTTTGCTATTCCTGCAGCAATGACTGGAGGGGGCTTTAGCCTTAGTCAGCTACATTTTTTCTCTAATTGTAAATACTTAAACTGCCTGTGGCAGCCCTCTGCTATGTGCTTCATATAGCCTTTTTTCCTGGATGTTTTTGGTTTTTAGAAGCTAGCTCCATATTTCTTGCACAGAAGCCTCTCAGAAGTCACTTTGACAGTGAGCCCCACTTAAGATGGGGGGAAAAAGATGAAACTGGTTTGAAACGAAATCTTACACATTGCCTTACCTGTGCTGAACTCAGCATCTCATGGAGTCAAACACATGAAGCAGAAGCAGTTGCAATCAGCATGCTAAGGAAAAGATGGGTTGAAAGAGTACTTGTACTCCAGTTGTCAGAACAGAATCTGCTGGCACTGTATCTCTTACAGTGTCGAATACAATACAGGTGTGGGAATGTTACTTCTGACTGAAGACTGCCTAATCTAAAAATGCAGCATATGATGAGGTGGTGACCAGTGTATACGCAGTGGGGAAAATCACCTCATTAAATGGTTGGTGTCAGGAAGATATGCGACCTTGGCTTATATTAATGTTCCTATGATCTGGGCTCTTGTCACCTAAGTATAGGACTAAGACCCACTTAGTAGATATAAGCATAGATTTTTTTTCTGGACAACATCTCATACAGTGACATCTGCAATAAAACTCAAATCTCTTAGGTCATTATCTACCCCTGTTACTACAATTCTCAAATTGAGAATAAGCAAGTGTATAATATTATTTGCTCTAACAGAGTTTTACTGGCATTGGCCATTCAGTTAGGGAGTGTGCTCAAGGTGGCACGGACTGCTTTGCTAAGGAGATCTCCTTCTGTGTTCCTGCAGAACCAAGAACTCCAACAGAATCTGTGTTGAACATGGAACCTGCAGCAAAAAGACTGAAGAGGTATTTATTGAATGGGGTATTGAAATAGACAATAATTCTAAACCCAGTAACTAATTTTATTTTCTAAAAATTAGGTCTGTACTGTACTGGCCTGATGTCTAGCATGTAGGAGGTATTTCAGATGCTCATGGACAAATCGGAAAATCTCTTGATGCTTGCTGAGATTCAGGGTGTTGTTGGGTCTCTGCTATGGGTGATCCAACTATGGGAATGAAAAACAAGAGGTGCAGCTCCTGTAAACGTGCAACAAAGTGGAGTTTGCTCATGTATTCTCCTGCTAGTTTTCTTGTAAGAAGCAGAGAGGTTCTTTTCTATTCTGATATATTTCTCTAATTTTCTTCCTTAAATGTCAAAAAGGGAGATAAGCATCCACATATCAGCAGAGAGGAAGAGCCTTGGAATATGTTAGGTTACAGTGGGTGTAGGAGAGGGTAGTTTATTTTGCAGAATGAGAAAGGGAAGGGAATCAATGATCCCTAGTATCCAAGCCTGCATCCATGACTGTCGAGTTCTATATCCCTTCTGCAAAGATTGTCTTGCCAGTACCCTTGTCTGTTGGTTAAAAATAGACAAGGGCAATCCTGTTATCCGCAAGGGACATGCAGCGCACAGGCATGCTGGACGTGGCCTGCCCATCTTGGCACTCCCTGCCTCCCTGGGTGCAGGAAGGAACAGACAAGGCTGTATTGCCATCTAGTGGGAAGGCACGTCGCTGAGCTCCTGGTGCCATCTGCACGGTGCTGTACCTCTCCCAGAACTGTCACTGTTAGCTGGTGCAGAGGGAGAAGAGGAGGGAGTGAATACAGATTTCTGGAGGCATTGATTTGAGAATTCTCCAACATATGTTAATGACTATGAGTCAGGACTCCTGGGTCCTCTTATCTTCCCTGTTAACGATTCACCACATGGTTTCGGACAAGTTTCTTCACCTCTCTGTTTCCCATCTGTAGATTAGAGATTAATGGCTAGCTTTAGGGAGAATATTCCAGGATTACTTTGATGTTCAGATATTACCTCGATCGTGTAAAACATTAAAGAGTGATAAATATCGTGTGAGCAGGGACCATTGTGAATTATGGACTCTGCTTAGCAAAAAAGTGAATAAATTTAATTAAAGCTGAGTCGAATGCATTTGAGCATATGCTTTGTTAATCTGTTTGCCAAAGCTAATTTAATTTTAATTACATTAATATTTAGTAGGGTATTAATCAAAGTCCTGTTACATACACTGAAAAAAGAATCAAGTCTGAGGAATGACAGATCTCACTGCAGCAAGCCTGTTATTAGGAAAATCCTTTCCCAAGCAGTAGATAGGGACTGCCAGATTTGATGTGTATGCTATGGCTGGTATTTACTTAGATGATTCCTTAGCTATTTTTTTGGGGGGTGTTTCTGTTTCCTTCCAAAGAACAGATGATGGATCTCTGAAAAAGATAGGTTACTGTTCTCATATTGCCCTTCACAGATGAGAAGGGCATTCTCCCCATCCATGTCACAAACTTTTGTTTCATGCTTCATTGTTCCGTTTCCCTTTGGCCAGGAATACCAGCCTCCTTCTTCGTTTCAGGTTTTTCCCACTTCTGCCTTTTCTCCTATGTACCATCTGTATGCCTGGAACAACATCCTCATTCCAGTGCAGAAAGCACTCATCATCTTCAAATCCTCTTTGAACACCCACTTCTTCTAGCATGGCCTGACAAGTATCCATATAATACCGTTTCCTCCTTAGATCATGCTTGTGATGGCTTTTGCTCCTTTAGATGGCTCCTTAGATTTGCAGTTTAGACTGCAAACCCTTGCCCTAGAGTGCTGTCACCATCTGTGTGTGGTATAGTGTTGAGCCTGCTGCCAGCACTTGACAAATAATGTTAATGCCAGCCACTCTTGTTTTCTTCGTGTTTGCACTGCCCAAACCCTGCTGCATATTTATAGCCATGTAACCCAGTTACATTATCACTTATCAGTCTGATAAATTATGCAGTGCGTGTGTTTGGATCACTGGATGCAGTACCTGCACAGTCTACGTTCTTGCTTGTGCAGAATGTGCTGCTCCCTGTTGGAAGGGCACCGGGGTGGGATGTTGAGCTGGCCTGAGAGAGAAGACATTCAAGCCACCGTGAAAAGTGTCAGCCCTGATAGAAAAATGGGGGATGGAGAAAGACATTGTAAAGTACACTTTGTGCCCTCTGGAAGTCAACTGTTCGTTCTCAGCAGTCCCCTCCTTTTTCCTCCTTAGCAGGCCAGCAGTACCACATAAAACAAAGCAAACTCCTTTTGATTTTTGTCTTGTAGAACTCCACTTCCCTCACAAGCAGAACTGTAGGGACTCTGGAACAAAACATGACTGATAGAGCAGGCAGTTATGATTAAATCCCTGTAACTCACCATTGAGAACCCATTCAGTTCTGACAGGTCTCTGCTCCCTCATGCACAGAGCAGCCTGGAGTAGTGTCTGGCTATTGCAGTTTCCCTGCAGGTCACCAGTCAAGACAGGAGTGAGCTCTCAGAGCTCTTATTAAGAATATTGCCTGTATGAACTTATTTCCCTGCAGGCCTTTTGCAGGAGAGGGCAGTGATCCAAAAAATCAGTTGTATCCTTCTTGTCCAGATTATTTGGCTGCTGTTTCTGAATCTGTTCTAGAATGCCCACTCTTTGTTGTTTTATTTATTTCTGCTAAATCCTTGCCTGAAATACCACTTCCAGTAGCTTATTGATTTGGGGGTTTAGTGGAGAGTGTGGTAGCTTAGACTCCAGCCTGTGCCTTGGTGTGTATTCTGAATCTCTTGATCTGTAACATGGCAAATAACCTTATTTTCTTGATATCCTTGAAGTGTGACAGAGGAGTCTGCTTTAGAGGATGCCACAGACAGCAAGGAAGCAGGAGAGTCAAGCACCCATGTCCAAGCTGATGGTGAGTTGCTGGGCACCATGATTTGCACTTACAGGGCACTCCTTGCTGGAACTGCATCTGTAGATCCTGTGGGTCTTGTCAGAAATATCCTTCCTCATACAGGATGGGGAAAGCAGGAGAAAACCTAGGAATCAAATCCAGACATAGTCCACTAAAACCTGTTGCCTACCAAATGCAAAAGATGGGAAGTTCCCTGCTTTAATAAGGATTTATTTGGAGAAAGGTTTGTGTATTGGGCTTATGGCCAACAGCACTGTGAGGAAAGCTCCCTGACTTCATTCACCTGCTGCTTTGCTTTTTCTGTCATTGCTGTTTTGATTTAAAGCAGCTAAGGGACTCTCTCTTCCTAGGTACTGACAATGCAAAGGAGTACACAGCTGAAGATCTCTCTAAAGAGAGGAAATTCTCTGAGGAACCAAAGGCTCCTGAGGTGAGTAGACACCACTCCATGCAGGGGTGGTGCAGAACATACAATCTCCCCCTCCATCCCAGAGAAGCCCGTTGCCACTGGGAACCAGATGGCACCCACGTCTGGAGCTCTGTCTCCTGCTGTAAGCTGTTGTCCCTGGCAATAAGGCATAATATGTCTGCAATTAGTGCGCAGTCTGCTCTGACTTGCTGCTTTTGTACCTCTGCTAGCCTGTACCTTACCTACTGCTGGCTGTTTGTGGATGCTGGGGTTTGTTAAGATTTCAGTATTCGTATGGAAAGGTGGAAAGTTGACTTGAAAGAGCCACTGAAAAATACATGTATTGAGGGCCATAGCTAAATACATCCTTTATGTTGCTGAAAAGCCGATGTAAAAAAATTCAGGTGATGGTAGTAGAGATGCAGCTGCTGTAGCAGTTGCCATCACAGCAAGTATGAGCAGAATGTGGGACTCTGTACTTTTGAAAGGCAGCTTGGAAAAATGAAACACAGGTGAAACCAGCAACCTGAGAGTCTTTTGCATGAAATACCTTGCCCGCATGCTATAGGTTAAACAAGGATCTTATGCTGTGTAAATCTGTAAGCAGACAAAGATTTAACCCGTGGTGTGAATGAGAGTTGATAGTATTCCATAACTGGAGATGTTTGTTGATGTGGTCAAATGTATCATCCTGCCCTTGTTTGAGTTCTTTACTCCATCAGGTGTGGTGCCAAGTTGCCTTTAGCTCTACAGCAGAGAAACGTGAGCTGATCGTGTCCTGTACCAGTGCATTGTTTGTTGCTCCGGTCTCCAGAGACTGGATCATACAGTATCTCTAGAAGCTGTAGAAACAACCATCTGTACTAATAAGCCTGGTACTATGACACAGGGATCGCTGATTTAGCAGTGCTGGGAGAAGCAGTGTGTATGAGAGTCTTTCTCATCAGCCTTCTGTGGATTAAAGCTTAAATGCATTTTCTTAAGGGGTAGAGAGCTTGGGTTGCCTACAAAAAGCAGGTGTAATTTTTAGTGTATTCTACTGAGAGATTGGACTTAATCTTGACTCCTTCTTTTGGCAGGTGTTGAGCTCTGGAGGTTCGCTGAAAGTGACTATTCAGCAGAGCAGTGAGAGCAGAGCTATCAGTACAACAGCTCTGAAACCAGGGCACTGGACCTGCGAGGTGGGCACAGCTGATCCCAGCCCTGAATCGGTCCTTAAATTCTACTGTTATATCTGCAAGACCAACTGCTGCAGTCAGCAGGTAAAAATCCACAGGTCTTACTAGGATATGGGTAGTCAAGAGAAGTGAAGTCCATGGCCAGCTGCCATGGGGAGGTGCAGCAGGAGACTTGTTAGCGAGGGCTCACGCTTTGGGAACAAGGAACATATAAAATGATGACAAGCATGCAGATAAAATAAACCTCTCCTGAGGAGCTGGCAAACAACCTGCTATAGAGCGAATGTGGGTGGATCCACAGGCAGCCATGCTCTTAAGCTTTTATACCATTTCATTGTTAAACAGCAGTCAAGAGAATGGAAAGCATAGCTCATACCTATTACTTTCTGTATTTTGAATACATTTAAATGTTTTTTTTCTCCCAACCTCTCTCAGAATTTCCAATCCCACATGGCTGGAATTCAGCACCAGCAGCGGCTTGGGGAGATTCAGCACATGAGCAATGTTTGTTTTGTTTCACTACTGCCCATGGTGAAGGAGCAGAAGGTGCTGGCAGAGAAAGATGGGTAAGTCTTGGTCTGTGTTAGAAAACACAATCTGAATGTGGACCCACATGGGTTCTAAAATTCCTCACTGCACCAGGGTGCCCCTGTGTTCTAGTTAAGGTACAAAATCCTTCTGGTTTCAGGGGCCTTAATCTCCTTCAGGCAACTTTCTTCCTGCTGAAGGAAAGTGTTGACTTTGACCTGCTGTGTAGGTTTTAATACAGTAGATCAGGTCAGAGGCTTGTTTTAACTGGTGCCTTTCTGTCAGCATGAGCTAAAGCAACCTATAGAAATGGCTGGGAAGGGGAGAAGATAAATCCAAGCCTGTAAAGATAGGAGTGCTGGGGAAAATAATGCCGAGAGCAGATTGCAGACTGCAGTATTCCATGGAGAATGTAAAAAGGTGTGACTTACAGATATATCTGCTGTCACTTCAGAGAGACCCAGCAGCGATGGTGTAACACTTGTCAGATACACTTCACAGGGGATCTAATCAGACATCGCAGGACCCAAGAACACAAGGTAACAACCATATAGCATGGACTTCATCTTTGCACTGACCTTTTGTGGGAATTGAGTGGAAATGTCTAGCATCTCCAGCTCCCCAAGCAGCAAAGGAAAAGTGACTGGAGCGGAGAGATGCACAGAAAGTTCTGCCAGTAACATCCTCACTGTCTAAGGGCACTGCCATGCTACCTCCTGCCTCTGAACACTGGCATTGTTGGAGCTTCCAGTTGTTATGTGGTGTCAGTATGGCCAGAAGCACCTCTAGGTTAAAATTCTTGACTTTTCTCAATAAATATGGCCTGTCATATTCACCTAATCGATTGAATGGAGGAATTGGTGGGCAGCCTGTAAATTTTCAAGCTAAAATTCACGCAGGCCATTCTATTTATTGGTTTCTAGGGGAGAAGTGTCAGAACACTTCTTAATAAACCACATTTGTTTTGCTCTGCATGTTTTCCATCTTTTTGGCAGATAAGAGCTAGGGAGTCCTTTCTGCTGAAAAGATGACTCTCTTTTTGTGGTCTTCCTGGTTTAGATGCAGGGCTGTGGCTTTGTTTCACTCAAGATTTATCTGCATTTCTCCAAAGTGGTGCCTCTTGTGACTTACTGGATCATCCCTCTTTCCTCAGTTGGCCAAACGCTCGCTTCGTCCTTTCTGCACTGTCTGCAGCCGCCACTTCAAGACGCCTCGCAAGTTTGTGGAGCATATGAAGTCCCCTGAGCACAAACAGAAAGCCAAAGAGGTAATACTGCGCCGGACTGGAGGCAGCTACACTGTGGAGCAGGTTAACTTTCTGCTTCCCTGACTATTGCAGGGATGAAAGGAAGACGTGCAATTCTTCCAACCCTGTTTTAATTTTCATCTTTGGCTGGACTTCGATTGTTAGAGCTTAAAGAAGTTGAGTGAAAAAGGGACAAAGAGTTAGATGTGTCTAGAAGCACAATGGCTTTGTGCTTCTCTTGCAGTCCCTTCTACCCCTCAAATGCAGTCTGTTCAGAGTCTGGGATCTTCCCTGGTTAAATGGAGAGTGCAAAGTTCATCTGATCTTTCTTCTTTGCACCTGACAGATGAGACTAGGAGAGAAGGAGCTGGGCAGCCCAGAAGATTCGGAGGAATTGATCACAGTGGATGCTGTTGGCTGTTTTGAAGATGATGATGAGGAGGAGGAGGAAGAAGAAGGGGGAACTGGTGAGGAAGAAGACCTTGATGTAGTGCTGATGGAGAATGAGGCTTCTGCTGCCAAGCAGGTATGCTATGCAAAAGGAGAAGGAATGATCTATCTGAGAATCTGCTGTGGGCTCCTGTGACTTAGTTGATCTTGGCTGCTTGAGCTCAGGGTTTCAAGAGTCAAGTCAACCTTGCACCCTACAGCAGGAGGGTGAGGGCTCTAGGGTTCTTCCAGAGCACAGGACAATGCAAAAGAGAATCAGGCACTACGTGTGGGGTGCAGGAGGGTGTTTCTGCTGTGCTGTACAGCTCTTGGTGCCTTCAAACATTACCTTGTTGCTGAGGAGCATAAGCAACAATTTTTCAAGGTAAAGAATTTCTGACAGACATTGACATAGTCTCTTTGAAAAGCCCAGCAGCAGCTTGGTCTCATAGCAAGCATATGTGTGGAGGTTTATCTTCATAAATATAATTTTCCCAGTAAAGAACAGTTATCAAGAAGGAGGTACGTGGCTAAGCTACTTCAGGCTTGGAGTGCAGGGGGCATTTTTAACCCTTGTAACAAAGTGGCCTCCTGACATTGGGTTTTGTGTCTGGCTCTAACCAGATGCTGTGCAATTCTTCCTGTTATGTGAATCCTCTGTTTTGCTCCCAAGCTTATCAGAAAAATATCAGAGCCCAGGAAGGGAATTGGCATAGATACAGTAGGCACTGATGTTCTTTTGGTTTCCAGACTGGGCTGAAGGAAGTGTCTTTGGAGGATTACGAAGGAAGTGAGAAGTATTGTCCAGACACAGCCTATGGTAAGCAAGCAGAATTAAGCAAAGGCCCACAAAGCCTTCTCTGGCCACATGCCGTATCTGTAAGAGAAGATGGTCTCTACCTACCGCTGTAATGAATTCTTGGGCCATAGTGCTCCAGCATCCGCACCGGACTGGTGCAAGTCACTGCTGCCTGGAGAAAGGGCCAAATGTTGCTTTATTACTGTGTGATAAAACATAAGGATGTGATTGACGTTTGTCAGCTGCCTTTTGCTTTGAAGAAGAAAGGACAAAAGCCAGGTGCCTTACTAAGGTAGGAAATGGAACGAGTCGGGCAGGAGTACTGAAGAAACTAGGTAGCAAATGAGGGATGCTCTGGAAAGATGGAGCCTGGAAGCATATTGATTAGAATGCTTTCCAACAGAAATGCAGCTTGTATAGAGATACTGAGTGGTACTGACAGTATCGAGCTCTCTGCCAGAGCCCAAACGGTGCATGTTTCCTCCACTTCAGAACCCCCACGCTCTACCTAGCAGTGATTCAGACATGTTGCTGGACTGGTGGGCAGCATTGCCTCCAGATGGCTGTCTCTGGTTCCCACCCTGTAAGTGATTCTGACTTCAGACCTCTAACGGCCACTTGTGTTGTGAGGAGGGCAGCTCTGCAGAGGCTGTTTTGTGCCCAGGGAGAGCTCTGTTTACACCAATCTTCCGTATCGCTGTAACCTTCCACTATTGTGTGGCAGATGGAATAATGATTCATGCTGTGAATGTTCTCTGCGTGTTCCTCTTGCGCGCCTGCTGTCTTCTGCTTGGTTTGATCCCATTACATTAGATCACATGTTCTCTGTAGTTTTCCATTGTATTCTTTTTTTCCTTTTTTTCCCCCCTTAATGCTCTGTGTAGTTTCTTTGCTCTGGCAGCCCGATTTCTCTCTGAATATCAACCACACAGCCATTCCATGGTAAGATGAGATATTCAGCAAGTCATCTTGCAAATCCCTGATTAACAGAAGCAAAGCTTTCCACTTTCCTTTTTCCCCCCTCCCCTTTCCTCCCCTCCCTTTTTAACATGCTTTCATTATTTGAGTTCCATTCAATGTGATCTGTGATTTCCCTTCCCCTCCCGTTTCGCAGGCCTGGATTTTCTGGTCCCCGTCGCAGGTTACCTCTGCAGGCTGTGTCACAAATTCTACCATAGCGACTCTGCTGCCCGGCTCGCACACTGCAAGTCCCTGATGCATTTTGAGAACTTTCAGGTTAGACCCTTTGGCGATTGCATGGCCTGGCATTTGTTACCCCCATGCGTGTCTCCTCAGCGAATCCACCACGTTAACTGTCTTGTCTTCAGTTCATCTCCATCATCCTTGGTGTCCATTGTGCCATAGCTTTCTCCTGGTGTGCTCTGTGTTTGTCTCCCATCACCCCTGTAGATCTAAAACCAGTCCAGTCCTGCTTCCCAGCTACTGCTGCTGTCATCTTGTTGCCCATTTCTGGCTGGAAATCTTCCTCAGAGTGTCTGCTCTGTTTGCTGAACCTGTGGAGTCTGTCATTTAGTCCAGGCCTCTTCTCCGTTAGACAGATTACTGGTGGGTCAAGGTGGGGAAAGAAGAAGAGACGGAGACTGTTCCTTTTAAAGAAAGCTGGTACATATGCATCTTCTCATGCAACAGTGCAGGAACAGCTCCTTTAGCCAAAATTGTGGGTGTGATTCATCCATGAAGGGGCCTAGTAAAATCAGGTTTTCACCTTAGAAATCTAGAAATTTAACATTACAGACTCTTTATGTGATGGAAGCTACAAGCTGATGAGAGTCCATTTGTCCCCAGGGTCAGCCTGTAACAGGAAGTCAGTCTGTCTGTCTGTCTGCTACCCTGTCCTGGAAACTCCTTAGCACAAAGCTCTGCCAGCTGATGCTGTTCCTTTGCTTTACTGGCTCCACCTAAAGAAGCCGTATTGCCCCTTGCTGCTTTCGTATCTAGAAGCTTTTCCTATTGGGCTGGCCTGGAATCTGACTCCATCGTTCTGTCCTTGTTGACTTGCCAGGGGGTGAGGGGCCTGGATTAGTAGCTTGTGGTGGGTACACAGGGCTTGCACTGTCTCTGCCCTCTCCCGTGACCACTGCCAGGGCCCTGCCTGTGCAGGAGAGCGGTATTCCCTGACCCTGGCAAGGAGGGAGGCTCCCACACTGACTTTGTCCTCTGCCTGCACCCAAAACCTGCTCCAGCAAAAGCTGTTGTGCTTCCTTACCACAGATGTATCCAGCTTTTGTTAGTGTTTTTTTAAAAAAAAATTGACATTTTTCTGCTAGTTTTCAGAGAGGTTAACTATTCCTAGTCAACCGTCACTGCCTCCAGAAAGTGGTGGGGTGCTGCAGAAGCCAGCACTTAGAGCAGTGGATTTGGAATGGCAAGTAGCAGGAGAAGACCACAGCTGTTCCTTCATGGTTGCTCATCCTCTCCCACTCCTGCAGCTAGTCATTTGAGGAATGAAGGAACTGGCCTTGCAGTTTTCCTGGCTTATTTTAGATCAGCTTAGAGTAAAACCACAGCAGCAGTGTGTATGCCTCCCTTTTGGCCCATTGAGAGCTGAAATCAAATGCTCTTCAAATGGATGCCAGAGTGACCTGGAGGGATTATTTATGACAAGAGTCCAACGTCAAATATCTGCAGGCAGATAACTATTATTCTTGGCTGCTTAGGTGCCTTGGGCTTGTCACAGTCTGAGTTAAATCATTGCCAGTTTCTGGGGTACTCTCATCAGAGTAGCTCTGCAGAGGGTTTCAAAGCAGAGAATTGTCTGCTAGTGAGGCAGTTCACAGCATCACTCTGAAAACAAATTGACATGCTTGCACCTGGTGTAGTTTGGGTACATTATGACTCGACTGATCTAGTTCAATGTTTTATGATATTGCATGTGTCATTATTTGAGGACAGGGAAAGAGCAAGCCTGCAATGATGAAATGAATTACAATGTGAAGCTGCCTGTTTGGTGTGCTGTAATTCCACACGGCAGACTACAGTAGCACTGCTTAAGGCAGTGGTGAAAGCCAGTGCACTCAAAATAGTTTCCTCAAATTGCCAGGTCTGATGCTAGTGCCAGTTCAAGGGGACCCTTTAGCAGAAAGCTGAAAGTAGGTTGATTGTGGAGGGAACTGCTGTAGAAGAGAGGGAGCTTTGTTTTATTCCTTTACTTCATGCTCTGTCTGGGTCTTGAAGACCAGATTCCTACTGCATGTTAGATAGATACAGAGTTGCTGTTTTTCTGAAATCCAGTCTTGAAAATGGCTAGTAGCCATTTTAATTTCTTTATAGACCTCTACTGGTTCATCATGATAGCTAGTGCAAATGACTCATTTTGTTGATGATATGCTTATCTTTATTCTATAGAGAACCTTAGAACATTGTAACAAGAAGATATTTTTGATATCTTAGTGTTCCTGTCAACAGTTTCACTGGCTGCACAGATTGTATCAGCAGAGTGAAAAACCTTAAACTTTCAACTTAAGTCTTGCTTTAGCTGATAAACATTAAATCACATCTCTGTAGCTGAGGGCAGTGCATAGCCTCACATATCCAGGGTACATGTCCAGAGTTGTGTCCTGGCAGGAGCTGAAGCAAGAGCTGTCACTTGCACTGTTACATCCACGAAGTCCTGAGTCTGACTGAGATTAACAGTTGCCAAAACATGGTTTTTGTCTCAGGAGCCATAGATCTGCCATGCACTCACTCAGCATTAAGTAATGTGAGAGGGACTTCAGTTTTTAATATCGCCACTTTTCCTCACAGGAGCTGACCCTTCTCTGCTTGAAAGCCTCAGCAGCCAGGCCAGGAGAGCTGCCAAGACAAGTCGTGCCCCTGCAGATACTAGCTGCCACTCACCACTGTTTTTGTACAGGTTTTCCTGGACCACCTGCTACTTGCTGCAGTGACGGTAGCTGAGCTGGGCTTGTCTCTCACATTGGTTTGTTTGTATTTGCAGAGATACAAGGCAGCGAGGCATCATGCCACAGCTGTCTACCCCGAGGCTCCTTTGCATTCCCAGGGCTCCAGCTCCCAATTGCTGGATGATGTGAAACAGCCTCTTGCTCCAACAGCAGATACAAGCAAGAAGATGAATGATGATCATGGGATAGACAAGGAGGGTACAGAGCTGTCAGCCCTGCAAGAACAAGCTTCAAGGTCTCCAGAGGGTAAGGGTGAGCTGGCCACCTCTGTAGCAGAGGGCAAAAGCCTAGCCAGCGTGACTGACGATGTATGTGGAATCATGGTTGTAGAAGAAGAAAATCTACAGGAAGAGAGCAAGTCCACTACCACTAGTGCCGATTGCCCGCTCCCTGAAGAAAGCTGCACTGTAGGGGAGTTGTTGGGACACGCTGTGTCTAAGGAGGAGGAAGCCAATGCAGCCAGGCAAAGGGAAGGCACAGACGACTGCCAGGATCCAGGGAATGGAGGGAGTTTAGGACAGGATGAGGCAGCAAACACAGGCCAGGAGGCAGTGGCAGAGCCTTCCTCCCTAGCTAAAGGTGAGACAGCCAGTCTTACCTCTGCTGGGTGCAGACGCTCTACTAGGCGCAAACCCAGATAGAGTGGCCTTAAAGGGAGAGCCCTTTACATATGATATTTGCTGGAAATGTTTATTTTCGGAGTCTTTTAATAGAGCAAAAACCTTCAACTTTACTGCTGTTTTTATTTTAAGAATAAAATAAGCCTGGCTTTAGCGTGTCTAATACAGGATGGTGTTGGTTATTACTTGTACAGTTGGGATACAGCAATTACGTGGAAAGACTGAGGCTTGGATTGTTGAACTTGAAAGAAGATGGTAATGTGATTTCCACAGGGGACAAAGTTCATGAAGTAGATGGATGCAGACTTATTTTTCACTAAGAATTCTTTGTAGCTCCTCTCGTGTTTACTTTTCAGGCACAGGAAAAGTTTATCTCTTGGGAGACGGTGTGCCCAATTCTGCTCCTCAGAACAGTTTCCTTTCAAAGATGTGCACTCTTAGACAAGCACTGTGTCCTAAGCTAGCCAAGAATGTGCATCTTGGTCCTTTGTTAATACTACAAGGCTTAATACAGTCTGTTCTCGTAGTGGAGACTCTCAGGAACAAATTTTGTTTCAAACTGATTTTAATAAAACAGGTTTCTTACAAATAACTTCTGTAACTTTCAAAAAAATCTCCTTTAACTCTACAGAAGTAGAACAGTAAGACTTGCTTCACAGTGCTGGCCCCAGGCCATCCTGACAAGATCACAAAGTTTCAGACCAGAATGCTCATGCGTGCTCTTGTCAAAATGTACAGGGAGGCCTCTGCTTGCAGCCCATGGCAGGCAGGCCCCATCTCTTTGCTCTGTATAGCTAATGCTGTGGTGGGGGCTAACCAGGCTGCTCTACCTCTCTCTAAAGCCCGAGTCCTTAATGCAGCTTAAGGAGTTAGGCAGCTTTCAATTATAACAGTCAAAAACATCACCCTGGTAGTTTGTCTTGGAAGGGGACAGAAGAGTCCAGTGATCTGGGACCATCTGCCAGTATTAAATCACGGTTAATGCGAGTAATGGGGAAGCTGTAGTTTCAAGGCAGGAGCTGGCCTAGGCCTCCCCTCTCCAAGTCTGTCACCAGAGTTGCACTTAGGGGCAAGCCTGGAGCCAGGACAGCCCCTGCCTGCTATGCTTTTTGAGGGAAGAGGCTAAAGCCATAACACTCCTTGCTTGGATTTCACGGTGCAAAAGAGCAGAGATCGGTTTTCCCCTTTTGAAGAGGCCCTGCTTGCAAACAACCTGCATGGCATCAGGTTTCCTACAACCAGCTTTAACCAAGTGTCAGCACCAGGCTCATGGTGGGGAGCAAAAAGAACCAACTCTCCTACATCCGCCTGCATGCTTCAGTACCTATCACAGAGCTAAAGAGAAACAGAACATGTAGGTGAATGGCAGGACACAATCACAGGAAGGAACAGGTAACAGGCACAAGGTGCCTCTTCTATTCAAGTTCTACATTAAATCAGTGACCAGTAACTGTCCCCTTAGCAATACCAACAGGGAGCAGCCAGCATGCTAGAGAGGAGGCTGCGATCCCTGCACATCAGCTTCCATGTTCTGCTGCTCACTCTGCTGCTGGAACTCCAGGCGGGTCTGGCGGTTGGACTCCAGCAGTTCTTTCAAGCAGGCATGTAGATAATCGTTCTTCTCCTCCAGGTGATCCAAGCAGGAGTTGATCTGGTCCATCATGGAGTTGATTGCTGCATATTCTAAAAGGAAGGGAAATGAGAGACTGAATGACGTAAGTATATTGTCACTGCAGTCCAGTGAAGGCAGCGAGAGCTCTTGCAAAACATGCCTGTGCCTTATCTGCTACTGGGTACATGAAGTAAAATGCAACCGAATCCTGCATGTGTTGGGTTCACTGATCAAATGAGATCAACGGGAAGCTGAAGGACTGGTAACAAGATCTATGGCAAGTTACCTGGGCAGTCCAAACCCATTCTGACAGCCTTTGATGTCATACATAAATAGGTGACCACAGGCTGAGTGCTACCGTGCAGCGATCTGCATTGCAACAGTACTGAATAAACCCCAAGGACAAGTTAGCCTTTTTAGCTGCCTTGGGGATCACCTTTCCTGATGAGGGTGCCAGCATTTTGGCAGTGTGCCCAAGTGTTTACTACATCCTGTGAATTATTTGTGTAAGGCTCCCAGGCTGGGACGTGCTTCACAAGAGCCTGGCTGGGGTCAGACTGCCAAAACAGCCCAGCTGTTGCTGTGGCAGGAGCAGGGATGAGCCCAAAGGTGCTGGTAGTGGCACCGTTATTTCCAAAGCGGGAGGTAAGTGTGGGGCACCAAGTTTGACCGCAGGATTTCTATGCACCATTAAGGCTTTGGGTACTTCAGATTAAAACCAAACCCATTCGGGATGATCCTGACAGTTGGTTCCCTAGGTGCAGTTCCTTATTCACAGCATTTGTTTTGAGAGCAGAAGTTTTAGCCTCAGCACAATAACATTTCACAGTGATCTGTATTAGCACTGTTAATCAGATGAAGATAGCTGTGCTACTGTAATGAAACACTTGCTTTTGGATTGCTCCAAGCAATATTCACACAATCCTAAAGAAAAACAAAAAAAGAAAAACGCAGCCCCTGAAAAACTGGACAAGATAAACCTCTACTGACGAGTTAGTCAGGAACCAGAAGCCTGGCAGCAGCTGAAACCCCAGGGGGTTAGAGGAGACCCCAAATGCAGCCAGTCCCATGTTCCTTTCTGAAGCTGCACGGGCTGAGCGTGTGCAGGGAGGCACCCATCAAGCTGTGACCCACGGGCTGACATTTTTGAGGATCGTGGGCTGCAGGACAGGGAAAGATGCCTGTGTGGGTGGGACAAGCCCACACCTCACCAGCTGGGGCTGGCTCCTCTCCACCAGGCTCCTCTGAGCAGCTGGGGGAGCATCAGAGCCAAGCTGGCAACACAGTGCCAGGCTGGAGCGCTGCTCTGAGCTAACAGAGAATACAGAGGAAGGATGAGGATGTGCTCTGGGCACCCTTGTCCTGCGGATGAGGGTCGAGCTGTGCTGCAATCCCCCAGCCTCACAAGCCCAACTTTGTCCCTCTCGGCTGCCCCCTTGACACCTTTGTAGGCACCTTGACCTCCAGCACACCAGCTCCAGGCGCTGCCATTATCAGCAGCTTTAATAGAAGTGTGAATATTTAAATATTGCAGTCATTTGCATTCTTAATAGCTAAGGAGACATTTCATTACAAAAAAAATTGTCCTTTTCTTATACTACTTTGGAGCCATTCACAGCAGTGTTGCAGCTTTTAGTTCTTTGGAGAGTTGTATATGTTGCATTTAAGCTTGTTTATAAAAAGTTTGGCCTCGCAGGTATATGCAGAGATGCCGTTAGGAGCAAGAGCACTGCTGATGTGCTTGCATTTAAAAATCAACCCCGCAGACACATTTTTTCCAAAAAGGCAGCAGTTATCGGTATTTTGCAAACCCTGTTCAAGGTCTACGATACCTAAATGTCCACGAGTTAGAGCTCTTTACTTCAGCCTAGTATTTGATGCACCACATGCCAATTAAATGGTGAGCAGATCCCAAGCAGATACGGTAACTACTTCTGGCAAGTAACATTATTCACCAACTTGGCAAGAAGTCCGTCATCACAGCAGAGGCCTAATTGTTCTCTGTGCCTAGAGCTCAAGTGAAGGCCAAATAAGTTGTGCAGCTTTGGGGAGTGAAAAAGAAAAAATTTAAAATAATCTGTAAAAACATTTTATTTGATTGTCTTCTGTTTGTTGCAAGCTTGGTGTATTTTTGTGGAAACTTAACCGCTAATGAAAATGTTGACCAGGAGTATGGCGATCGCATTGTTTACTCTTCTGCATTCTGACAAGAACAGTTGCCAAAAATAAGGTTTCTATTTGAGATCAAGGAAGCGATCCACAGCTTCAGCTCCACAAGACCAGGAAATAGCTACAGACCTTTATGACCAGCTACTGCACGCAAAGCCCCAGCTAATTACAGGTAGAACAACTTAGTGCACAGACTTGATGTAAATCAGATTTTGTGACTTTCTCCATCACATCCAACGGTCTCTTACCTCTTCAAAAAGTTTGAAACGCAAATTGCTGTGATGATGCAAAGCAGCAAACACTCTTGGGGTGTTTCAGGGCAGGAATGATCCTCCTGTCACTGCAGGTGGATCAAGACCACAACTCTGAGATTTGCCTGTGTGGGTCACATCTGGAAACTGAATGGTGTTCTGGGAAACAGCATAACCCAACTCTTCACCATTTTCAAGAGTAGCTAAGTGCTGATCCTTTGAAATATTTCCAGCTTTAAGAATGACCCATACGTACAGAACAGCTCTGCTGTTGTGTTGCTTCTTTCATCAGCTTTTTCTAACGGGCTAGGGCAGTATTGGAAATTTCATACCTAGGCACCGTAAAAATGCCCCAAAGTGGAATTTGCCAAGTTAATGGCATTAAATTCACTTTTTCCACCCATGACTACTTCTCCCAAATCTGTCCTAAGGCTGCAAAATCCGAACGTCCTCTTTCTCCCTGGCCATCCCCACCCCGTACAACAGCAAACGCACAGAACAATCTTTTCACAGAAA
>WEKW01008289.1:394183-421724 GCA_013389905.1 Sula dactylatra
CGCCTGAGGCGGCTCCCCCTCCTCTCCCGGCCGCCCCCCGCGGCTCCGGCCGTCTCCACCCCCGGGTGCCTCCCCGGCGCCTGCCCTTCCCTCGGCCCGGAGCCTCGGGCGCGACCGCGGTGGCGAGCCCCGGGAGACGAGAGCTTCAGGTAGAGCGCGGTTGCTTCCCGCTCTGCGAACGGGCTTTTGCGCCGGTTTCGGTGAGGAAACCGCTTAAAACTATGTAAAGGAGGCCCCGGGTGCGTTCTCCTTGAGGAGCTGTGAGGAATGCCTGTCAGAAAGCGAGAGCTTGCTGGGGAAATAAAGCAGCATTGTCTGTTAAGTTGTTGCTTTTCCCCAGCACCCACGGAAGGTTGTGTAACCCAATAAATTGCAAATGAGAAGCAAAACAAGATGACTGCATTTTTATAAAGTATGACTAACTATTGGCATGGCCTGTCAGATCGCTGAAGTACAGCGGTGTTGGGAAGCATCCCTCACCCGATGCCTCGCTGCTTCTGCTGCCCCGGGTTCTCCCTGCCTTGTCTCAGTTGTGCGCAGGCTGGTTAATCCCAGGAATCTGAGCTTGGGCAGGTGCATGCCTAAAATCAACAGCAAATTCTCTGCTCTTTCCACCCTGTGGCCTCCACAGAGGTTATTGGGATGTAAATTGAATTGTAAAAGCTATTTTGGTTTTGATTTTAAAAATTATTAAAATACAGTTGTGTTTTTCTTTAGTTTCAGAATCATGTATAGAGGGGTTAGCTGTCTAGATTTAACTTCTTTTTTCTGGTTGTGAGTAGGAGTTTCCAGCAGATTAAGTAGATGTTTAGAAAAACAGGTATTTGGTGCCAATGGAAGGTGAATATTTGTGATGCCATTTGCAGAAAGCATCTGTTAGCCAAGATATTTTGATGATCAGATGTTGAAACAATGTCGATGACTATGGCTTCATGACAAAAATAAGAGTGGAAGGAAGGTAATATTTATATTTTTAGAAGAAAATCAAAGCTTCTGGTCTCTTTCTTCTCCAGCTGCCTGCAGGGAGCCTGCAGCTCACTCTCTACCAGTATAAAACATGTCCTTTCTGCAGCAAAGTCCGAGCTTTTCTTGATTATCATGGACTGCCCTATGAAATTGTGGAAGTGAACCCAATAATGAGGAAAGAGATCAAATTCTCTTCCTACAGAAAGGTGCCTATCCTGCTAGCCAATGCTGGAAGCCCTCTGGTAAGTCTTACTGTCTTGAAAACTTGGTTTCTCCAAAAGCAGTGATTTGGAGGCTTGTCTCTGTCATGTCTCTGTGGTTTATCGCATGCAGTCATCTTTAAATCATCTTTTATTCTCTCAAGAGCCTAAGATTTGTTTCTTGCTTCATGGTCTCCTATGCCTTGGCCTTATTAGAGTTTTCTGTTGGTGTTTCTTAAAAGGCATGTTGTTTGTGTAGTGACTCTATAATCCAGTGATTATCTAGCTTCTGTCAGCCCTTATACAGGGCATACCATTTCTACCAGTGGTAACAGGAAATGCTTATATTTTTGTGGGGACAAGAATGACATCTCAAGAATACTGAAGATTCAACTCGGCTCTTTCTTTTTCTTTTTTTTTTTTTTTTTTTTTTTNTGGCCCTCAGGTCCTCTGTTGTCAGAATTAAAGACAAATTTGAAGTGATACTCTGAAATCATCACAGAAGAGATCTGAATGTAGGGCTGTCTTGAGGTGTGTGGGGAGTCCTGTGGACATGCATGGAGGAAAAGGGTCTGCAGTACTAACTTGGAGCCTCAGCATGCAAGGGAAAAGGTTTTGAAGAATTTCCTTTTCAGTTTCTCCAACTTCTTTTAAAAATTTGTTTTAATTCTGTTTTTCAGCAATTAAATGACTCTTCAGTGATCATCAGTGCAATAAAGACCTATCTCATTTCCAAGTAAGAAAAGGGGATGGTGGGAGAAGAGTTGAATGTGAATGGCCCTAGCAAACTAGAGACTGAGAAGACTCTCTGAGTCAATCATAAGTATCTTGCTGACCTTGGTCTCTGAAGCTCCGGGTGTTTGGCCCAGCTGACCAGAGCCTGGCTGTGATGATGTGGATAGTGCCTGTATATGTTGTGATGTGTGTGCAGCAAAGCAAAGCTTTTACCTTTCAGAACTACTCTTTTTCACCTGTGACATTCACTTTGCACAAAACGTGCTTAAACATGGACTAGTGTTGGTCCTCGTACTAAGCTTACATTTAGCCAGTTGTAACATCTAGAATGAAATTAAATTGCTGTGCCTGTGGCCTGTCCTTTAGCTCCATGCTAGGAAGCACTTGAGAATGATGGGCAGTTTTATGCCTGCAAAAATTTCTGTTCTAACACGGAGAAAGGTATGTACGCTAATAATAATTTGCAAGTAGCTGTTCCAGTCTCTTTTCAAAAATTTATTTCAAATAGAATTTGGAACCTTGTGCACTTATTTTTGAATAATACATTTTAAAGTGTTTATCTTTCAATCTGTCCTTTGTTCTTGCTCTTTTTTTGTAGAAGCCAGGTCAGTGCTAACTGTGTTTCTGTCTACAGGAGGAATAGCTTAGAAGAGATTGTGTCTTTTTATCCTCCTATGAAAACAGTGACTGAGCAAGGCAAGGAGGTATTTGAGTATGGGAATAAATACTGGCTCATGCTGGATGAGAAGGAGACAAAGCGAGTCTATCCTGTCAAAGAAGTGAGAGTGTAAGTGCTCTTAAGTTTCTGGCCTCTCCAAGTAGGGTCACAGCCTCCTCCAGATGTACTCAGGGATGGTGTAGATATGAAATGGTGCTGACAAATCCTACACCCCTCTTAGTGTTTAAAATCTTGGTAGTTGGGGTGGGTTTGCTTACATAATTTGAAACAATGCTGTTAGACGGCCTAGTTACTACCCTCATGGTCATGCTAACCTTCAGTTGCCTCCAGTATCCTTCTTGGCCTTTCCTTTATGTCGTAGGGGAATCCTATGGAGTGCTGGTTTCCCTTTCTGCTTTAGTTCTCATATTTGGAGGAGAATCTAGTGTTCTATCTTAGTCTTAATTTTAGTTTGAGATTGGAGGAGCCTTGCCAAAGATAACGATCCTGAGTGCATTTCAGAGAGGTCACCAGAGCACAAGGCTGGGCAGGAGTTTTTGACACATTTGTCCTTGGCAGAAGCTCTGGCTAATGCCACTGGGACTCTGCCTGCCTCCTGCAGCCCTGCAGTCTGTACCTCATTCACAGAAAAGTTTCTTTTGAATACTTGCAGGGAAGAAATGAAGTGGAGAAAATGGGCAGACGATTGGCTTGTTCACCTCATCTCCCCCAACGTTTACCGTACCCCCAGGGAAGCCTTGGCATCTTTTGATTACATTGTCCGTGAGGGGAAGTTTGGCACTGTGGAAGGTTTCTTTGCCAAGTACATGGGGGCTGTTGCCATGTTCTTCATTAGCAAGAGGCTGAAGAAAAGGTTGGTACCACTGAGCACCAAGTACGCGAGAGGAATAGCTCTTTAACCTCCTTAGCTGTGAACCTCAGATGTCAAAGGGCAGAACCTCAGTGTTTTAAACCAAACCGTTTATTCCAATATGAGTAACAGCTGTACTACTTCAACTGGAGGGACTGAACCCCTCTACTCAGCTACTATTTAATCACTAACTGTTTCCTTCACTCTCAAATACCTTGCTAATTCCCAGGCAAAGACCAGCCCATGAGATGAGAGATGATTACAGGTTAAAGAAAGGAACAAACTAGCGTCTTTAAACTATTTCTTTTCTTTTTCCAGACATAACCTTCGAGATAATGTCCGAGACGACTTGTATGAAGCAGTTAACGAGTGGGTAAAAGCTGTTGGCAAACATCGGCTGTTCATGGGTGGAAACCAGCCAAACCTTGCTGACTTGGTAAGGGGTTAATTCCTGTATCTATTGTTGGGTGTGTTACAAATCATCCAGCTGCTCATCTGTGTGAAATGGTTAATACAAATGTAGGCAGAGAAGACGAGTTACATGAGATACATAGTCAATGTCCTTTGTGAATAATACAATTCCCACATGAAGGGGACTTAGAAATATTTGTGTTACATAGGATGGTATTAGTTGTTTTCTTCCAGGGAAATGTTTCCTAAGATGGAACCTGCAGTTCCCATTTGCAGGTGGATGTTACTGATCATGTGGAAGCACAATAAAAGCAGGTTACAAGCCAGGACACTGCTCTGGCTCGTGAATGCCGGTGCATAAAGCCTCACACCTGCACAGGTTTTATTACATTCAGTGCTGCTGGGGTTTCCTTTGCAGGCAGCAGTGCAGAGTGGAGCAGGATTCATCCCCTGCACCAGCAGTTCTCCTTGGAATGCCAGTGAAGCATTTCACACCAGGCCTTGATACAGAGATGGGATTAACTTTTGCCCCACATGGATCCTGATCTTTCCTTACTGTTTCCTCATAGAAAAACATGCATATTCCTAACTACCTTTCTGCTGTTTGGTCTTCCTTGCTAATCAGAGTGGTGGAGTAGACGGCAGGACAGGGAAAGAGCCTTACTGGCTGGGCTGTTGAGCCACTCATTGGTACCCTAAGCCACTCTCCACCGCAGTCTTGTTCTAATCTTTATCTTCTGGCACAGGCAGTGTATGGGGTCCTCCGCGTCATGGAAGGGCTGGAAGC
Source organism: Sula dactylatra (assembly GCA_013389905.1). Taxonomy (NCBI): domain Eukaryota; kingdom Metazoa; phylum Chordata; class Aves; order Suliformes; family Sulidae; genus Sula; species Sula dactylatra. The sequence continues at coordinate 398,812 of WEKW01008289.1, forward strand.
CTTTGACGACATGATGATTCACACCAAGATTCAGCCTTGGTACCAGCGCATGGAAGAAGTCATTCGAAAAGCTGAAGCTGCAGTCTGATGCAGCTGCAGCTGCCTTCCTGAAGTACTTGCATGGTAAAAAACAAAAAACAAAAAACAAACAAAAAAAAAAAACCCAAAAACCCAACTTCAGAAGGAATGGCATTTATTTTTTAAGAGTTGAATGGACTGGTCACCCATAACGGACTGACATGCAGGCACAGAGACTGTCCCGGTGAGAGTATGAAGTGACAGTGAGCAGAAGGGATCCAGCTGCGTGTATATTTGAACACGATATTTAGAAAGACAGGGACAGGTGAAAGGAAGGGTTCTTGGATGCTGCTGGAAAGGAGAAGCTCTGAACTGAAGAATGCAGCAAATCGGTGTGAGCCATTCTCAGAGCAGGTTATTGTAAAAGCAAGCCGCTCTTGGCTAGGCAGTGTTACAGCCACATCAGGTATGGTGGGTCTGAGCAGCTTTTGCTTCAGACTGTCTTCCACTACTCATCCGTGTCATCGGAAGTGTTTTCCTGACTGAGACACTGGATACTAGTTTTTAAATGACAATTTTTCCTGCAATGGAATCCTGTAAGCCCAGTGCTGAGGGAACGCGAGGAATCCACGGTGCTGGGAAAGGCGTCCTTCCTATGACAGAAACGATGCTGCGCTCAGCAGATTGTTATGCTTTTACTCTTCCATGTAAACGGTTCTTTCAGTGCTTGATTCTGTACGGTCTGCAAGGATAAAGGCTTGCTTCTTTCTGTGCCCTTTGTGAGATCTGTGATTTCTTACCTTACCTGTTACCCCAGAAGGCACACCTTACACAGAAATTGCTAATGCAGAGCACTTATTTGAAACATTTATCTTGCATGAAACCTCTCTAGAATACCCCATAAAATCTGTTTGTTCTTGCTTTGGAAAAAGAAGGATTAAGAGCAATCTGCACGCCCGGGCGATCTATAGATGTTTCTGCTGTGCAAGAATAACAAAGGATTTGCTGTTGTAGCAATCGGATTAGGAGCCGTGGCTGCAGGTAATGTCGTGCAATACAAAGTGTGCTGAGCTGTGCTGGGTGGAAATGCCTGGTGTTTGTTATAGTGCGAGACCATGCAGGTTTGAACAGGAGTGATCCTCTGTGCAGTGCAAGGCTTCAATTTCCTTAATTGTCAACTTATAGAATCATAGAGTCATTAAGGTTGGAAAAGACCTCTAGGATCATCAAGTCCAACCATCAACGCAACACCCCCAGGCCTCCTAAACCATGTCCCCAAGTGCCACGTCTACATGTTCTTTGAACTCCTCCGGGGATGGTTACTCCAACCACCTCTCTGGGCAGCCTGTACCAGTGCCTGACCACTCTTGCAGTGAAGACATTTTCCATAATATCCCATCTAAACTTCCCCTGACACAACTTGAGGCCATTTCCTGTCATCCTTAAACAGAACTTGAAACAAAGTTCTGTTTCCCCATAAGAAAGGGTAGGTTTCAGGAAAGCTGGTTTGTTGAGATATTACAGGCGCAGCTGAAGTCAGGCTGTAGTGCGGCTACAGGGTCCTGTTGAGGGGGAGGTGGGAGGCATCTTTATTGGGTGCAACAACAACAGTTGTGGTAGAGGGAATGGGTTTCTCTCTGGTTATGAATTGAGTTATTGGACATTGAGGGGAGAAAGAAAATGTTTACAGTAAAAACAGCTGGGGTGCTGGGCTGTGACTCACTGTGTGTGTTTGTTAAAGCTGTTCTGTGCCAATGCTTGTGTTCAGTGGTATCAAAACAACAGCATTCATGCAGGTAATGTCGTTTTAAAGGAAGTACGTTGAACATGGGTAGAGAGGAGCTTGAAGAAGCCCTTTATGGTAACTTAGAACACCCATCTGTGTAAAGCCGAGATGGAAGAGGAGTGTTTCGCAGCCTCCTGAGCCAGAACACATTACATGAGGATCCGAAACGCTGACGTCGCGCTCGGTGACGCCGCTTCTCTTGTCCCCGACCGCCCCACCGCTGCCTGGGTCACCCCGCCCCCGGGGGGCACGGCCGGGCTTCCCACCGGGCTCCCTCCGGGCCGCTTCGCGTCACTATGACGACGGGGCGCGTTGCGGGGCGGGCCCTTGTGACGCGACCGGCGGCGGGGCCCGCGTCACGAGGAGGGAGTGATCCAGCTTGGTGCCACTCGCACCGAAGAAGGGGAGAATTGTCTGGGAATGGGGATAAGGTCACAGAGGNCCCCGCGCGGCCCTTCGCGGTGAGGGGGCCGGGGAGGGCGGGGACGTCCGAGCCCCCGGGAGCGATTCCCTCGGCGCCTTTCCCCGCCGTGCGCCGTGTCCGCACCGAGACGCACCTCACGCCTCGGGGCGGTTCTTCCCACTGCGGGGGAGAGCGGGAACCATCGGGCGGCTTTAGATATGAAACGGAAAAAGTGCTTGGTACCGGCGTAGGGAGGGAGGGGCTGCTCGGGGGGTGGTGCCAGCCCCGGCGGGGTGTAAAGCGCAGCCCTGAGCTCAGGGCTGACCCCAGACCGGCTCCCTGCCAGCCGGAGGTAGCCACGGGAGAAGTTAGTTAAACTTCCGACGTAACCCTTGTTGCTGGGGGAGGCTGGGTGACAGCTTTTGGGTTTCACTTGCAGAGGTTCCAAAGCTCTGTGTAACTTCTCGGTGCGCACCTTCGGGCCTGAGGAGGGTTTAACCCTTAGGAAGAAGAGGATTAAAAGGTCCAGTGGTGTTTGGAGTTGTTCATAGCTAGAAGCTGGGAAATCGTGTTCCTTCAGAAAAATGGCACTTCCTGATTAAGGATGGTACTGCTATGTCTTCTCCTCTGTAATTTTCATAAATCTGACATGATATACAGGTGTGTTTTGTCTTAAATGCATACTGCTTAAAACCAGATGCAGTCCTATTAGTTATATTTTTTACAGTATGTTATTACATGAACCTTGGCAAACTGACAAATTAATCAATGAGCTATAAAGAGTGATCTAAATTCTAGTCTAGCAGAAGTATTGTACAAAATCCTGCTCTACTGCACTACAAGTAATGCTCTACTTGGGACACCTGTATTACATAGTGAATTATGAAGGTGTGTTAACATAAGGTTAGCTAACTAAGCCTGATATTCCACCACTTCATCGCTCCCCGATAATCATTAGTCCTTTGGGGATCCCTCCTCCCTCTCTCTCATTTCTTCGAGTCCCCCCAGTACCACTAGGTGAGAAGCTGCTCTTGCTGTAGCTGACTCCTGGTTCTGTGTGTGCTTCAGTCTCTGCACAGAGCACACTGTCCAGAAGAGCTAAAATCTAGAGGATAACTGTAAGTAATTTTACCTAGGCTGACAAAAACCTTTCTGCTGGAATCAAATTAGTGCTGCTGGTGGATTTTTGTAAGGTTTGCAATTGCGTTATACCATTACCTCAACTGAAGCATCAAGCTCAAAGGTGATGACTCTAACCTTGCGTCTGTAGGCTTTTCTGTGTTGTGTTAAGATATTGGTTAAGATTATGCTTTTTGTCTGAAGGTTAAAGAAATGCCGAGATTCAAAAGCTTTTAAGCATTTGTTTAACTTCAAAAAGACAAAGTTAAGTACATATGAAAGAGTTTACAGGTTCAGTGTTCTAGGATGGAAGGATCTGATGCTTTCCTGTTGATTGTTCTTAACTGAACTGTTAAATTAATGCTCCTCTCTTCCCTGCTTCAAATTTCTCTTCATATTCAAATAGTGTAGGCTCCTGGAACTCTTGATAAGCTCGCTTGTTCCAACTTTGGACTCCAATGACTCTTACAGACACCTGCTATCAATCCAGCTGTAGTTGGTTTTTAATTTCCATGTTAAAAGCAGAAAATACCAGAAGCAGAGAAATTATTTGTATTAATCCTAGCTTTACAGCAAAATAGGGTGCAATTCAAAATGGCAGATGCTTCTGAAAGAAAGCTCACACTTTAATCAAGGCTGGCCGTTGTCACTTTCTGACGCAGAGGGAAATGTTGTTATTTCCAGTTTCCTTATTCACAGGTTTCCTTTCACTGCATTGCCCTTTCCCGTTTGTGGGAGAAGAGCCATGAAGAACCGTTCCTCATCTCCCCCTTTGCACGTCCATGTGGATGAAAACACCCCTGTCCATGTCCATATTAAAAAGGGTCAGAAAACCACACCTGCAAAATGCCAGGTAGGAGTGTGTATCTGTGTGTTTGTAAGGGCTACAAAGAGGAAGGTGAACAGTCCTAGAAGCACCACGAAATCTTCAAGGTCTGTTTTACTGTTGTATTAGAACTGTAAGACTTGAATTCATATTCAGAGGTGAATTTTAAGTAACACATTTTCTATATTTAAGATGATTCAAGTATGATATAGATATATAGTTGTTTTTCATGTTCAGGTGTGTCATTGTGAGGAATGTTGCTTCCAATGTCATGTGGTTTGGGGGATTTTTTTGTTTTTCCTTTTATTTCCTGGATTTGTGTTGTGATGATGCTTTTTTCTTTGGCTTCGTCCCTATTTTTGTAGAAAAGTTTTGGGGAAAGGTAATATCTAGGTAATTCAAATTCCATCTTGACTGTATTAAAATAAACATGTTGAGAAAAAAAGAGCCTGGATTCAAACCATCTACTGGCGTTAAGCACCTTCTCAGCCTGCTGAGCTATGCTGCAAAGAGGATCTCTTCATAGCCTTACCCACAGGAGGTAGAAGGCAATACTGAATCTGAGTTTCTGGCTATGTCATGTCCTCTTTTGTAGTTGAATGTTTATATAAAGTCACTCTCAAAAGGTGATGGAAGTTGCTAGCTCATTCTTCCTTATGTGCAGGCATCCTGTTCCAAGTCCTCTATTAATTTTGTGTTTGTCGCTAATGGCAAATACCATAATGGGGTAGGGCTTGTCAATGAAATCAATGACTCCTATTAATTAATTGCCTGTAGGGAATATTTAGAATATCTAGTATTTCTCTAAGGTTAGAATTGTGCAAAAACTCTTTAACTTTCCTTCAGTTAGAGCACCTCAAGTTCAATACAAATAAATGTGGATCTATTCGTTGACTGCAAAGCAGGGAAAACACTTCAGGGGCTTTTCATGACCAATCACACTACACTCTTCTTTTTTTCTCTAGTAGTGCTCTTGTCAAATGATATAGCTGCTCTTCTGTGAGATGAATCTGGAATGGAGAAGGGATCTCCCAGGTTGTTCCTTCTTCATGTGAATGGGTTGTATTGCGGTATATGTTTTGTGTATCTCCATACACATATTTTTTGTGTATCTTCCTCCCTGCCCCAATCTCCCAACCCTGGCCTGCTGGGTCAGGCTCTTGTCACATCACAAGTGCAGTGATAGGCAAGAATGTACTACATCTCGCCATACTGTCAACTGAATGTGCAATAACCTTTCCTTCTGGCTGGTGTTAGCCTCCTCTGGCAGCTGCTGGCTCGTCTGATCTGATGTATCATGTGAAACACTACATGATATTTTTGTATGAATGATCTTTCTTTTGGTTTTGCAGCACTAAAAATTGTAAATGGTTCTTTAAAAGTCTGTGATTTATTTTATTTTCTCTTTCTTTAGCAAAAGCACAAACAGAAAATGAAAGGGGATACCGCGAATGCGTGTCGAGCTGTCCGGGTGAAATCTAAGGCCCCCTGGATGCCCCCAGGCAAAACATCTGTCCGGGATTCCACCTGCAAATGGGAGGTATGGCTGATTTTGCTCTTTAGAACAAACTTTCAGGTTTATCTGATGTTGAAGAGAGCAGTTTTGTAGTGAGGGAGCTGGCCTGATCTGAAAGAAGGCTGTCACCTACCATCCATTTTAAGCGTCTTCTGTAAATCTTTTTCACTTTTTAATATACAGAAATTGGAAATTAATTAGCAGCCTATGGCCATATCATGCCTTTATGCCTCTAGAAGCCAGACAAATTTCTTTGGTTATCGTGGTTTTAATAGTCCCCTTCAAGATCTTATCTGGAGGCACAGTGAGGCGCTGCTGTTTGTAGTCTCTTCTGAAGCATGGAGCATTTGTGTAGTGTTGTGTGATATCTCCTTTCTCATGGGTTGGTAGTTTTGCCTTTTGTATTCCTGGCTCTTCCTAGATGAGAATTTGAACTTTCATTATTTTTTTCTTCTTTTTCTGTTCTAGTCTTTCTGTGCTCTTGACCTTTCCCTGATGGAAATGAAAGATCTGTTTACAAATGGTTTTCTCCTTATTAGCTTTATTGCAGTGGTGTGACCCGGTCTCTGTTTTGGCAGAGTTAGGGTTAGAATATTGTTTATAGCTTTACAGTAAAAAATATGATGCTTTTTATTGCTTTTCTATCAGGGACCAACTCACCGCCTAGAAATTACACCTCCTGATTCAGAAAAAATGCTGTCAGTATTGCGCCTGAGTGACCTCTCTACAGATGAGGAAGATGCTGTTTACTGCAAAATGAACGAATATGAAAAGAAGATAGATAGCCTGATGAATGTGGTGGGAACGCTGAAGAATGAGGTGAGGAGACAGTGTGAAGACCTGCTGACTCAGTCTTAAAGCTCAGACAGCTTTGTAGCTGATAGTTTAGCAGGAGGAGACTGGAGTCAAGTTTTGGTGCAATGATCCTGGATTGGGCTCTAAGCAACCTGATCCTAGTTAAAGATGTCCCTGCTCAGGGCAGGGGGGTTGGACTAGATGACCTCTAAAGGTCCCTTCCAACCCAAAGCATTTTATGATTCTATGAAACATTTTAAAATATTATCCATTTAATAAGGTATTGCTGTGCTTCAGTTTCCAAATAATCTGGCTTCTGCCTAAGCCCAAAATCTGAAAACTGGTCATTCCAGAAGGTGAAAAATACAGTATGATGATGTTTTATTGCCAAAGAATCCACTTACTCAACAAGATTGTTTCTTTGATTCTGTTTCAAAATGTACAATCCAGTGATGTTGTGTTTTCCAGATAAATAGCCTCTTACGTACTTGACACCACTTAAATGGGTAGCAGATGTTCCCAGATTTCATAAGACGCTCTATGGTGGGGGCGAACTGCAATTTTAACTTTAACACTGAGGACAGCAAATATTGTATTATTATTTTACTCAAAACTACGTGAAGTTCAAATCAGTGAACAAGAATAGGATTTGAGTCAAGTAGATTCTTATATTTTAAACATTTTCTGTTATATTGATGCTACAAAATTTAATGGAATTACTTGCATGACTTGATACCTTTAGTAAGTTAATTGAATCTAAATCTTTGGTGGCGTCACTTAAATAAATCCATGGTGTAAGATCACATTAATTTTGTTAGCTTTTGTTCTGTACAAGCCAGGGAATCTCCAGTGACTTTTTTACTGCAAAAAGAAACAAGTCTGGTACAGTAGCTCGACCCCCTGTCTACGCTCTCTCTTCTTTCACATCATCAAATGTTTGTAGTGCTCTTAACTGCCAGATGGGATGCACATGTCACTCATGAGGAGCAGTAGTCAACTTCTGAGCCCCATTCAGCTCTTGCGTAGTCCATACACAACTCCAGTCACACTACCAGCAGTGACAATTGACACTGAGCTGCCACAGAACGAGCCAGGTAATCCAGAATGGGTAGATGAAAACAAAATGCCAGGGACTACTTAGGTTGATTTCATGCAGTTCCCTCACAAAGCACTAGTGGAGCAAAGGGAGCCATCTCCACCGTGTGAGCTGCTGCCAAAGCTCCTTTCCTGCCATGTTTGAGGTCTGTCACATGACTCATGGTTGACAACAATTTTTGGTATGTGACTTAGAGCTTGTGTCTCCCTGTGTTTGTGGGATGGGAGGTATTTCCAGGCAATAAGTGAATTGTGTCCTTTGTGCACAGGAATAGCCTGGAAGTATCTAGACACAAAAAAAAAAAAAAAAAGAAAAGCATGGTCCTTTGTTATTTGGTGCAGCTGAATAGCTGGTTCACTGGTTTGAGATGTGGATTCTGCGTATCACTTTAAAAGCAGCTGGTTTGTCATAAGTTCTATTTAAATATCTTCATCAGGCCAAGCTGCAGAAAAAGGAGGAACAGCAGCAAATGGCAAAGCGTCTCCTTGAGGAGCAGAAAGAAGAACTGAATGAAGTCACACAAGAGCTGGTAGAAACAGAACATGAGAATACACTGCTCAGGCGCAATATTGAGCGCATAAAGGAAGAGAAAGATCTGACTGTGTAAGAAAGCTCCAGTTCTCCATTCTTACTGCAAGTACTGGTATTTACAGTGCACCTACTTCCTTTATTCCTAATGTTGCTTGAGGCTGTAGTGTGTACCCTGGGTTGCAGTGCTGCTGAAGAACTGATGTTCTTGGATTTTTTGTCACCTTTCAGAAGGGGGACTTCAGATGGCAATAGCTACAGAGAAGGGCTCTAGCGTGATTATTGGAATGGAAAAAAACCTACTCTGAGAGAAACCTGATAGTGGGTGGCTTGTGTGGCCTACTGGAGGGTCATCCTAGCTCTGCAATTAATATTTTGAAAGTGAAGAGATGCTGTTTGACTTGTGATGATACTGGTAGAACAACAAATGAATAAACATGGAGCTGAAAATCAGAGGAGAATTTTTGGCCTCTGTGGAAATCATACTGAGACAGGAATGACAGCCCCTGAGAGGACTGAAACACATTGTTTTGTTTTGTTTTGTTTTTTTTTTCTTAGTGACCTCAAAGGTCTCCAAGCCTGACCTTTTTCCATCTGCTTTGTATCTAAAGAATTAGGGAAGTTTGTGTCTCCAGGGGGACACTAATGTTTTAAGAGCATTAGTTTTATTTTTTCCCTAAGAAAGATCACTTGGAAGTTAATAGTGTCTATTCCTTTTTCAGAAAACTTCGAGAATGCTTCTGAGATTACAAGCCCTGGCTAAAAACTAAATATCATGGTGTGCTCTCCTGTTTCATGTTCAGCCATTTGGAGTCTTATTTCTGGTGTGGCTTAAGTGCCCAGGAAAAGCACAGCATTGTGTTTTGGGTTTAATAGTGTGTGCAGGCTTTGGTATAAGTCCAATTTGTCCCCTCTAAATTTCTGTTTCATAGCTCTGGTACTAGCAAGGCACATCCTGGTGTGTACTCACTGGCTTCTATCAGAACAACTTCCACACTGAAAGAGGGTAAATCTTAAGTAGTGTTTGTTTAGGGCTTTTATCCTCTGATTTGAGGGTTTTTATGAGTTTTTACCCAATCAACTGTATATCAATAGCAGCTGGTACAGCTGTCAAAGCTTCTTATTTGTCTGATGGCTGAATTCTCATTATAGGCTACAGAAAAAGTACTTGCAGCATGAGAAGGAGTGTTTGATGTCCAAGCTGAGTGAGGCAGAAAGAGATGGAGCAGCAGCAGCCAGGCAGATCCATGCCCTGAAAAATACAATTGGGAGACTCAACATTGTATGTGTTGTCCTTTTCTGTTCTTGCTTTTACTACATTGTGCTGTTATATGGCTGTCTTAAAAATGTAATGCTACAGTTGCTGATCCAGAAAAATGTAAAGAAAAGCAGAGGGATTTAACATGCTTAAGGTGTTTGCTAGTTTTGTTTGGAAGTGGGGTATTTACTTGCAGCATCCAGTCACCTTCTGCACACATGGTGCTGACTATTACACTGCTCATGCTTGTATCCACTTCATACATTAATTCCACCTGAACAATTTTTGTTTGTTTGTTTCTTTTGTTTTTTTCCCCTAGGAGAAACACATGAGCAGCTCAGACATTAATGCACTGACAAGACAAAAAGAGCTTCTGCTTCAGAAACTGAGCACCTTTGAAGAAACCAACCGGACACTACGAGAACTTCTCAGAGAGCAGCATAACCGGGAGGTGAGCAGTGCTGTGTTTGAACTTGGCTGATTACAGGAGACTATGTTGTCTTGTGGACTGAAATGGAGTTGGAGAGTTTTTAACTCCTCTTTTTTTTTTTTTCCCCGCAACGCTGCTGTTGACCCTGTGTCATAAAGCGTGGATAATTTTTTTTTTTATCCCTGCCTACATTATAGGGTAAGACTGACTTTTCTCCTGTGAGGATGTTAGAGCATCTAAGTCTTTGACTGCATTAGAAGGTATAGGCACTACTGTGTTGCCAACTCTTTCTCACCTGGATACAGCTGTATCTGCTGATGGTGCTAGTCTGAAATGTTACTGCTACAGTTGTACTGGTTGAAGTCTAAGGACTATATGTGGCCTTAGGTAATGGGAGCCTAAGGATGTTCAGAACTTTGTTTTTGTAGGCTGTAAGAGAAACAGAGAAACTGAAAACAATTCTGTACTGCTTGTAAGAGCAATACAGAAATGAAATTGCTATTCCTCCCATAGTTTATATTCCATTTGAGCAAAAGCAGGCTCATATGGTAACAGTTCTTCAAGCCACCAGTGAGAGTGGATAAAAAGTTCTTCCACATGACTTTCCCTGAATAGTGGGAGAGTTTGGAAAGATCTTCAATTGCCATCATACTTTTTATTATAGTCTTCGACTGAGAAGTGGAAAAGCTTTCTAAGATGGGTAATGGTATGTGAAATATTTAGCAAATTTGATGCTTCTGGGTATATTCTGAGAATTGCTGCTGCAACTGGGAGGAAATGGTTGATTTCCCCAGTTCCATTTAAAGAATCTGTATAAAAGTGACTTCTTAGTTAACAATTTTTCTCATTTATTTCTTTTGTAGAAGGATGCTCAGAAGGTGCTGGAGCGACAAGAAACACTGCTGAAGAGGCTGGCTGACTCAGATGCAGAGAAAGTGGTAAGCAAACCACAATCCCTCTGGGTGTGGGTTTTTTTTCCCTTTTGTTTTTCCTTTAATGATAAAGCACAGAGTTCTAAAATGACAAGCTCTTCTTTGTCTTGTATTCAGCCATCAAGTCTTACACTAACCCTTTTTAGACCAATAAAAGATAGTTTGGCTTTTGTGGTAATCTGAGCCACTACATCACTCCTCTGGTTAACAACCTACATTTCAAGGTGGATAGATTTTCTTAGCCTTTGAAATATGGGGGCTTAGAATGGGGATAGCACAACTGAGACGTACATGTAAGAGCACCATTAGGATTTACAGTATTCAGCTATAAAGGAGAACTTAAATCTGTTCTTACTATGTTTAAGCACAAATGATTCTGCTTGCCTTTTCTTATGGTACTGAATGTACAAAGCAAGAATTCTACTACATGTTTCTTTGAAAAGAAAACTCTGAGGGTGGGAGGGAAAAAAAAAAATCTACTGCTAAAATACCCCTGATGGTCAGGATAGATTTCTTCAGTTTGGAAATTGTCTTATTGTGTTTGTGTGTTTATCATTAGAGATAGAAAAGCACAAAGAGGGTAAGCTTTCTGTATCTTCTTCTGTCACTGAATGAGTGACCTGGTGCCAGTTTTATTCATTTCCTTATCTGTAAACTGGGAAAAGAGTTCTTACACTGCCAGAAGTTATAAAACTTGCTGTGAGACATAGGTAATGCCCTTTTTTTGTCTGTGGAGTATATAGTCCTGTCAGGTCCTTGTTCTTGACTGGGTATCCTATGCCCTGTTACATAAATGCATGTGTGTTTGTTTTCTGCTTGAGAGGAATGCAGCCTGGTTTTTTTGGGGCTGAGGATGCTGTTGCTGTGGATACCAGACAGAGTGTGCTGCGTATCAGAGGGTCTCAGGAGGGAGGCAGTTAGACCTCTTTCCCTCCACCTGCCAACCTAAATGTGTTTGTTTTCCCAGCAACTTCAGATGAGGCTTCAGGAGAAAGAAAAAGAAGTGGACAATCTTACTGTTCAGATACAGGCAGAAAAGGTAGCTTCCTTTTTCTGTTTTCCCCTCCCTGCTCCACCTTCCAGTTCTGTAGAACCACAGATAGACCAAAATATGGGTTTGTACTTGCGGATGATTACTTTTTAAGGGATCAGATGACTGGCTTGCTGTCTAGTTATAAAACCGGGCAGGCAACTACCTATTCCCACACAGCTGTGGATTCAATTTTCTGCTAATAAAACGTCCATCACAAAGATGAATAGGTAGTATTCTCTTTGCTTGGGCTTATCACTGAATTGCCTTTCTGTTTAAGATCCTCTTGGTTCCTGATGTCGAATTCCAGTCTGTTCCTCTGTTTAGGAAGTAAAAAAGGAATGTAGTGGAAGAGATCAGATATGAAGGATGTTTTGCCCTAGAACAAATCTAGCAGGCCATTCACATCTAACGTAAAATAAATGTCTACTTATTTGTTGCCCATTTTGTTGGAGCAGAGGAACTGCGATGGTCCATCTGAGGAAAGTGGAGGTGGCTGGAGATAGTATCAGATTTCTTCACTGAATGGTTCCATATTAGAAAGTGTTCCTTCTATTAGCTTGTTGAGGAAAAAGGTATGTGTCTTGTTTGCTTCTTATTTAGGACCAGGCAAAGACAGCATGCGAACTCTCCAAATCTCTGGAGGCTGTGAGAGGCCATTTACAAGCACAGTTGCGAAATAAAGAAGCTGAGAACAACCGTCTGAGTATACAGATACGGGTATGTTTTCAGTGGTCCCTAGAGATTGTGTCTTCCTTTACTCTCACGAACTGAATTGACTGACAGGGGAAGCAGCACTCACCAACTGTTCTTCTACTGTGTCTGGTAGCCTGAAATATGGGCTAGTGAAGTTTATACCACTAACACACACCATACTTTTCAAATGCAGTAAGAAAAGAAAAAGCTTTTCATTTCTGATGCATAAAGCAAAATCAGAGCCTTAAGGTCTATGTGCATTTATTAGATTATTTTTTGTTCTACATTAATTACTACATAATTATTTAAAAGATGGCTTTGGTTTAGTCAGGCATTAATACAGATCATATACTACTTAATTTGCTTTCTGGGAAAAATACTGTGCCATGAGTTCCTGTATTCGATCGCACTCATGTATACTTTCTACAGTATTAATGAGGAGGAGAAAGTTCCCTTGGTTTATCTTGACCAAAGTCTTATGTGTAACATATCTGTTGATGTTGTGATGATGTTACGGTGAACACTTGTGTTAATGGTTTAGAGGAGCTTGAATTCTGTTAAGCTATGTAGTTGCATAAAGCAACATTATTATATGTGAGCATTTCAATTAATAAAGAGAATGTTCTCGGGTAGAGCAAAAGACTGGTAGACCAGTATTTATCTTGGTCAGGAGAGAAAATCAGTATTCTAGAGAGCAGCTTATGAGAGAAGAAGATAAGACTTTTGGAAGGAAAGGAAGACATGTCATGCTGACATGTTTGTCAGCATTAGGACAGGATTGTGCAGGTGAAACGTGATTACGGGTACTTCCAGGCTGGAGGTTGGGGGTTTATGCCCAGGTCTCTCCACCGTTTTTAGGAAATTAGTTGCTGCTTAGGGTATGCAGGTATAAGGACACTATTCCAATGTGGCGTGTTTTCTCCCCGACTGCAGAATCTGGAGCGCAGTGAAGCTCAGCATAAGGCAGAAGTGGAACATATCATGGAACAACTGAAAGAGCTAAGGCAGAAGGCAGACCGTGATAAAGAGGCTCTGAAGAAAGCCATCCGTGCACAGAAAGAGCGGGCAGAGCGGAGTGAAGAGTATGCAGGGCAACTGACTGTCCAGCTAGCAGAAAAGGTACTTGATAATACAGGAGGAGAGACCTCATTTCAGATCACACATCTAAATCTTTGATTTGTGGTAGCAGCCCTGGGGACAGTCTCTGCTTTCAACTAATGAGATTTATTTCTGTCTTGATGCCTTGGCCCATTTATGCTAAGTTTAGAACAAATCCAGTTTTTCTCAACTGTCACTATATTCGCTGCATGTCCTTAACTTAGGACATGCAATAACTTAGATCATACTAACCAAGCAGATCTGATTTTTCACCTGGTTCTTTAGAACCATCTGAGGGTTGACAAAAGCCAACGAAAGCCTGGTAGTTGTGGCTGAAAATTCTGAATGAAGTTGGTTATTAATTGAGAAACTAGTCAGAACAGAAAAGTACAAAGACTTAGAGGTGTAGTGGAATTCCCTGTTGAAAATGAGTGAAGGACAGCAAGAAAAATAGAAAAGTTAGGACTAAAACAAATCAGAAGGGAACATGGATTTCACACTACTTAATTGTTTTTTTTCTCCATTGTTTTTAGAATTCCAGGGACCAGAGCCACTAGTAGAATCTTAGCCATGCTTTGTATTTGTCATAGTTCATCTGCCTTCAGAGAGGATTCTTCTTTTACTGCTGTTATGTCTGTTGGTTGACAGTAGTGTTGGAGAACACCTCTTTCTGAAGGATCAGGAAGAATAAAAATAAATACTTGTCTTCAATATTTTAAAAGTCTTAGTGAAGTCTCTGCACATATCATACATACCCATATCAGTATCTCTGCATATTGTCTGCATACCCTGTGTCCAGTGACATTTTTGTCATCCTTGTTCTCTTCCTCATGTGTTTCTTTTCTTTAATAGGACAGGTATGTTGCTGAGGCACTGTCTACTCTGGAGTCCTGGAGGAGTCGCTACAACAAAGTAATAAAGGACAAGAGTGACCTCGAACTGGAAGTCGTTACGCTGAACAGGTTAAAATATAATTCGTGTGGAGAAACAAGCATGAGTGGGGATGAGTTCTAAGTTCAAGGGTAATTTAATTGAATTTAATTGAATAAGTTCATTAAATCGAATAATTTAATTGGATTGCTTGTAAATATCCAAGCCAAATCAGCACTGCCTAAGGGCCAGAGCAGAGTTTAGAAGGAGAGGGAGAGAGATGTGACTTCTGCTGCTGACTCGCCACAGCAAAGAAAGGCTTTTTAAGGGTTTGCTGACCTGTAAAACTCTGTTCCTTTGCCATTTTGTAATGCTTTGAAAGAATTAAGGTTATCTTTCTTTTGAGATCTGTTTGAGATGCTCAAATGGAAGAGATTAGAAGAGATAGGCAGTAGAGTTTGTGCCAATTTTGTTTTGAAGCTAAATAAATGGCTTGGTATCACTGCAGTACAGTTGTTGCTGCAGGAAGAAATAGGTAGGTATGAGACGAGAGAATTACCTCTTTGTCCTGTGTATCTTGGAGGCAATGCATTTGAGCTCCAGGGGGACAACTCAAGCTCCTTTCCAGCAGTCTAAAAAGACTGAGGTAGTAGAACAGTGTAACAGATAGGTGTACATACATGACTGGAGGAGGAAGATGAAAGCCATGTTTCTGAAGCAATTGTCAAGGGTTAGGAGTCTTATTCTTTCTTGTCGCTTAAGGATTAATTTTCCTTCTGTATGGCAGCCGTGTTGCAGACTTGCTGGAACAGCAGACAACCCTGGAGGACAAGATGCGGGAGGACAGAGAAGCTTTGGTGGATAAATTGCATCGACAGACTACAGAGACCACTTCTTTCAAAATGGAGAACGAAAGGCTAAAGGTCAGTTTTTCTAGGGATTTGAAGTCAGACCTGAGTATGATAGGGCAAGTATGCTGCGAAGAGACATAAAGAAAGTGAACATTCTAGGAGGACTGGGTTTCTTGCATGTTTTGACTAGGAGTATCTCCAATCCAAGTACCGTTTCTTCCAGCTGGGATCTTACATCTTGTCCTTACATCTTCATGCTGCTGGCCAGAGAGCAAACAGCTGTAGCTCATACAGAGAGAATGGTAATCTCCAGAAAAAAAAAAAATAGCTGGCATATTTTTCCTGTCATCTCTCACCACTGGTGATCTTGTAGGTGACCTACATAAATTTCTTCTTGGAAAGCTAGGCATCGATCCAAAAAGGAATGGCCCTAATTCAAATAGCACAGTTCATTCAGGCAAGTGGAAAGATTGCATATCCATCGCAAACCTCTGGGCTCTGCTGGTGTAAATTTGGCAATCTACTGAAGTCTGGAAAGTTTTGCCAACTTACACTGACAAAGGTCGTCTTTTCTTAGTCTAGACAATGTTAGACAGCTGGTGTGGCAGTTATTCCAATCACCCAATGGAAGATGTTTTCTTTTTTCAGGCTAGTGTGGTTCCAATGGAGGAAAAGCTGAGCCAAGCACAGATGGAAGTGCAGCATCTCAAGAGCTCTGTCAGGAACTATGAAGAGTTGATTGAAACCTACAAGTCACAGGTAGGCATCTTATCAAAACCTTCAGCCCTTGAACAAACATGTTTTCTCCCTTCACTGTTGTGGCTTATTCTGTAATGCCTTAACCCTTTGCTTGCTCTTGGAGGATGTTGCAGTTTCACATGGTTTTGGTTCTTTTATCTTTATTAGCCTTACTTTTTCTCAAATGGCTGCATCCAGACTGCCATGTGCTGTATGCTGAAGTGTGGAAGACTTGCCTTCCTCACTATGTGCTGATAACTTGGTCATTAGGAAGAGCTGACTCCCACAGCGGAGATCTTGATAAATGGAAAACAAAAGACTGGTTTTAATTATTTCACTTTTCCCTGCTCCTTTTCAAAAGGTGAAGGAAAATAGTGAGATGCTTTCTTCTGCCTTTTAGTGTGAGAAGTACTGTTCCTTGGCTGCTTTTTTGGGGGGATTTTGGACATTGTGGTAGTAGGAGGATAAGGCAAGAGGGGAGAACATTTGGTGGAAAGCCCAAATGATTCAGGGGGCAGAAGCAGAAAGTGAACTTCCAAATAGAGTTCTGGGGTGGTGGTTAGTGTACAAGAAACTTGTTGCTGATCCTTGAGCAGCTTTAGTTACTCCAAAGCATTGCACATTTGTTGAAAACTATATATAACACATAAAGTATGTGGGTTTTTTTGAATGTGCAGGTGTTGAAGACCCGAATGGAAGCAGATGATGTGGCAGCAAAACTGGAGAAGTGTGATAAAGAGAACAAGACACTAAAGGATGAAATGAACAAGGCGATTGAACTGGTAACCATTCCTCTAAAGACTGATATGTTGTAGACATTTATGGATCTTAATGTTCTGAATGTAGTGGAAAATGGCTGTGAATAGGAAAGAAAAGGCTTATCTTGAGTTTGCTTTTTCCATGAGTTTGCATCAGGACTTGTTCATTCTGCAAAATTTATTGAACATTTAGCAGCTTCTTTTTGACTATATGGCATTTTTCAGAGGTGCTTAAATTACTTAGTGTGATCTTTGCTGCAGAAATAGAGGGTTAAAACAGTGGTCTAGGTAGGTTACATCATTGTCTGACGTGGAACAGCTGTCCTCAAAAAAGAACTTGTAATTCTAGTAAAATTGAAGCCCACGATCCAAAATACTCACTTATTCTCACTCTATCCATAGGGAATGCCAAATCCTAAGCGAAAGCCTTCTGGAGTAGGAGAAGACCTTAGGCTTTGATCTCCAGCACTGGCCAAATATCTACACAGTGTCATCATGGTTGCAGACTAACAAAGCTTCATTGAAGTTGAGAAATTTTTTAGTCTTGACCTTACGAACATTTGAAAGTTTCTCATTTTCTCTTCTTTGATTATAGGCACGTAAGCAGTTCCAGAGCCAGCTTGCTGAACTGGAAAAGCTGCCTGAGATCCTAAAGATCACGGAGACACAGCTAGCAGAATGTCAGGACCAGCTTCAGAGTTATGAGAAGAAGAACGTGGACCTGTCTGTCATGATTGCAGATCTCCGTCAGCGGGTAAGGGACTGGCAGAAAGTACCTGCAGCACTGCAATCCACAAGTCTGAGACCAAGATGAATTTCTAATCACAGGAAGGTTCAAACTTCGTCTCTGTTCTCATCTCTTTTTGAAAAGATTAAACATGCACTGCAAAATAAAGGTGTGTGCCATGTCTTTGTGCAAGAAGTTAGCGGCGTAGCTAGTAGCATTCCTTACTATTTGAAAGGTTTCTCATCCCTTGGTGCAGAACTATATTGGGACTTGAACAGCAGCAGCGACAACACTTGCTAATGCCTACACTCACTTCTGTTACTTCCATCATCTTGTCAGCTTTCCCTCCTGTGGTGTTCTGCTGATAGTACTGTCCCAACCTTGCTTTCTCACCCTGATTTTGGGTTGTTTTCCCAGTCCCTGTGTTTTGTCCCCAGGAGGACTGTGTAGCTATTGCAGGACAATTATAGACAGGCATGACTTCTACAACCGTGCCTCAGGACACAGCAAATGATCTCGCTGTCTGACTGTTTTACTCTGACTGGCTTGGAGTTATAAACCTTCCTGGTATTTCAGGCTCTAATACCTTTGTGGGCTGCTGTCATGTATATGGCTGCTTTTAATGTGTGTGCTTCACTGTGCTTACAGGTGGCTGCTCTGCAGGCAAGTGTTTACAGACCTGACTTTTCATTTGCAATACGGAAGAATTTTCTCATACCTTTCCAAATATTAACTGGAAGCACCAGCAAAAGGAATGTTTAGTGCTTTGCTTTTCTATCCACTCTTCCTTTTCTGGGGCTCTCCAGAAATTATGAACTGAGCATGTTTCCTTCTGGAGAGTTGCATACGTTTTAGGTGGTTGGTCGTGTGTATGTGATGACTACTTTGTAAAGTAATTACTTACTGTAATTTTTAGATTGAGCTTCAGGGGGACAAAATGGAGATGACAAGAGAGAGGTATCAGTCTGCCCAGGAGGAGAAAAAGCAGCTCACCTTGAAGGTGGAGGAGCTAGAAAGGTTAGAAATAGTAGGCTCTCTTGCTCTCTTAACCTTCCATTTCCATCCTCTTCCCAGTGTTTTTTTCAGGGGATTGAAACAGCTTCAGTCTTGTTCAAGTCTCCCATGTGCCTCCAGGATTCTGTGCATTTGCTTATCCCACAAGGATCTCAAATCAGTAGCTGTTCACTGGAGAGAGAGTTATAGAGAGTTTTTGCAGCACCTGTTACAAATGTTGTTAGAAAGGATGATGGCTTACAGAGGAGAGAAACCAGCTCCTTGGCCAATCTAGCCTGGCAATTTTGAGGTTACTACATATTACACTATTTTTACCCATGTTTATAAATTCCTTTTAGTGACAATGTCTGGGAAAATGCAGGTATGTGGATACTCTGTATGTCCTTCATTCCTTGAAATTTTGATTTGAGAAATGGCGAAGTGTTTCCTGGGGCTCTCACCTTTCAAGGGGGAGTAGAATCTATTCCCTGACTAGTCAGGACCTGACAAAAAGGCAGACTGAAATACACTCCATTTAAAATGAATAGGTTTCCTTCCTTTATTGTCTTAACCTAGAAAACTAGAGACAACGAGTGCCCAGAACATAGAATTCCTTCAGGTCATAGCAAAACGTGAGGAGTCAATCCACCAGTGTCAGCTGCGGTTAGAGGAGAAGACCCGTGAATGTAGCTCCTTGGCACGTCAGCTGGAGATGGCCATTGAGGATGCCAAAAGACAAGTAAGTAATTTCCTGTGTTTGTGAATTCTCCCAAAATTACCCAGACTGTAAAAGGGGAACAGTGAGAATGCTGAAAATACCTCCTCGGCCTATGACTAAATTAATGAAAATCATCGTGTTCAGTGAAATACAAATAATAAAATATGCTGGTACTGTTTGTCAGCACTTAAACCATTGAAAAACTGAACCCCATGCTCCATTTAGCAACAGAAGAGGGGAAAGCACAAGAATGAGCTGCTCCTTATGTATGAGAATGTGTCCAGTTAAACTTTGTAGAGCTTTTTTGGACAATGGGGTAGGGAAAAATCATTCTTCCATAGACAACCCTTTAAAAAAGTTGTTGTTCTGTTACATGTAGGTGGAACAAACTCGAGAACGAGCAGCTTCTAGAGAGAGGGCAGCCCAGTCCAAGATGTTGGATTTGGAGACCCAGCTGAGTAGGAATAAAACAGAACTGAACCAATTGCGTCGGAGCAAAGATGATGTGAGTGACTTGCAAGGGATACTATTGCTGTGCTGGTGGTGTCCTGGGAGCAACTGGAGTCCATAAACCAAGGTCCTGTGGGTTGCTGCAAAAGTCATGCAGAGCTGGTCTGAATGTGACATGCTGTTATATGTGTCCGTGACAGATGTGTGCTATGACATGTCTGTTACGTCACTAAGTCAGGAATGCAGAGTCTCATTTGCTTCTTGTAGCAATGAACTGAATGAACTTGGTCTAAACTTAATGTGTGTGTAAGAAAAGAATCAGACCTCTCTTAACATTCAAATGAGATTTGTCCCAGATATGGACAGATTTCGACTTCATTTACTGTGTTTTGTTACCTGAGAGAGAATGCAATTTCTTTTCTAGAGGAAAGAATTTCTTCTAGAAGAAACAAGAGGAATCTTTCATAATGTCCTATTTTACCCTGCTTGTTTACCTGAGTTTTACTTGGAATTGGGTTGGCATGTGGATCGGGTCAAGTTGCTTTTCAGAAAAGAGTGTGTTTAATTCCCCGTAAGTATAGCTAATCAGTTTTAAAAGCCCAACTGATTAGCTGTGTTGTCTCCTGTTTTCATCAGTGGGTTGCTGAATGGAGTTGGAAATGAGCAGAACAAATTATAAATGTCATAGCACCATCTATGGTAATGTCATCTACTGCTGTGCTAATTCTTGCTGCCCTCAGCACTTTTGGGGAACAGTTTCAGTTTAACATGAATAGGATGAATGTTGCTGTCTTTCAGCCTGTGTTTTGTGCTTCTTTATGTAGGCAGAGCGCCGGTATGAAAGCCGCCTACAGGATCTAAAGGATCGGTTGGAGCAGTCGGAGAGCACCAACCGCAGCATGCAGAACTATGTCCAGTTCCTCAAGTCTTCCTATGCCAATGTTTTTGGAGAAAGTGCCTTGCTGGGCTCCCCCAGCCGCTCTCGTTCTTCTCCATGAGGACAATGCTCTCCCTGCACCTCTGCTTCTAAGCACAAAAGGAGCCTAATTTCAAAGCCATATGTTATTTAGAAAATAGGTTGGCGTTTCAGGGTCACTATCAGGAGACATTTTCCTCTTTTCCTTGCAGCATGAGACGATAAAATGATGGTGGCATATGTCCTAAGTGTAGGGTATCAGCAATACCAGTTTGGTGTTGGAGGTTGGCGTTACACTGTGCCCCAAAACAGATGGTTTTTCATATGATGGAAAAGGTCCTTTGCATCATTTAAGGTTCTGATGGTTTCAGCTCTTAACACCTGTCAGCAGCTTGTTAAGCATGTTAATGTTTATAAGACCTCTTCTCCTTTTCATGTATCTTTTTTCATTCTGTTTCTCTGTTGGGGAGATCATGTGGGGTTTTTTGTTTGTGAGGGTTTTTTTGTTTGTTTGTTTTGTTGTGTTTTTTTTTTTTTTAACTATTGAACATTGTATTGATACATTGGATGATAGGAAGGTGGGAGTGGGTCCACCCACCAGAAGTGTGAAGCTGAAAATAACTTAAGTGCCTGGGCTCTGCACTTACAAGAGATTATCTCCTGAACAACCACATTGTTCATAAGAGTTTTATACCAGAAATAATGATTTGGGGGTTGGGGTTTTTTTTTACTTGATTCTTATATACTCTATGATCCTAACCTTTTTTTCTGAGTGTGATGCTAATGTCGCTTTACTCCTCTCACCCTGATTTCCTGATCCTGAATATCCCCAGGACTGAGCCAAAACCATCTGAATTCAAAGGAAAGATTGTAGTTTAACCTCAGTGGCCCTTCAGCTGGGGTCTTGGTGTGAATGCCATGCGAGTTTCAGGGTGTGCATGAAATACTGACTTGGTTTTAAGCCAACTGAAGAGCAGCTACAGATACTCAACTTGTCACTGAACCAGCTTTCATCTTCTCCTAGAAAATCAGGTCTGCATTGTGTTGAGTCCCTAAAACTCATGTGCTCTCTAGTGCCGTGTTCTTTCCAGTAAATGGCTCTTATGGGGCAAAAATAAACATTGTTTATATTTTTATCTCTTTTGAGAAAAAGATCCTCTTTTCCTATTTATGTGCGGTGTGGTCATTGGGCAGTATTTGTTGTAAAGATTTTTTAAGTTAATCATCTTTTGAGAGTTCTGTAATTGTGTGTGTGTTTTAACACTTTAAAAATCCTAAAGGTGCTATGGTAAAACAAACAATAAACTACATTTTAATTGGTTGTGTTGGGGATTTCCTCTTCTGTGTGCTGTGTCTAGGGTCTTTTGGCCCTTATTTTGATAAAACAACCACGGGCAGGGCTGTTGGTGCCGGCAACCACACCTTCTGTGGGTGGTGGCCTCTCCTTGCCCGTGCCACACAGGATAGATGCTGCAGTGCAGGCTGTTCTCCAGCCCTCCCTCCCTCCCTCCTGGGGCTCTTCTGTGAGAACACACAAAATCAGGGGAAAAGTGGCAAAGCTGTGGTCACAACAAGCCCATGCAACACTACAGGCTTGGGGAAGAGTGTCTGGAAAGCTGCCCAGCGGAGAAGGACCTGGGGGTGCTGGCTGACAGCCAGCTGAACATGAGCCAGCATGTGCCCAGGTGGGCAAGAAGGCCAACAGCATCCTGGCTTGTATCAGCAATAGTGTGGTCAGCAGGAGCACGGCAGTGATCGTACACCTGTGTCATGGTTTTAGCTGGGATAGTTAATTTTCTTCAATGTAGCTGGTATAATGCTGTGTTTTAGACTTAGTATGAAAATAATGTTGATAACACACTCATATTTTAGTTGTTGCCAGGTAGCACTTGCACTAATCAAGGACTTTTCCAGCTTCCCATGCTCTCAGGAAGTACACAAGAAGCCGGGAGGGGAGAGGGCACAGCCAAGAGAGCTGATCCAAATTGGCCAAAGGGATATTCCATATCATGTGACGTCATGCCCAGTATATTAACTGGGGGGGAGTTGGCCGGGGGAGTGAGCAAGCGGCTCTGTGGTGCTTGGTTGCTGACAGGGGCTAAACCATGACACCCTGTGCTTGGCACTGGGGAGGCCGCACCTCGAATCCTGTGTTCAGTTTTGGGCCCCTCAGGACAAGAAGGACATTGATGTGCTGGAGCGTGTCCAGAGAAGGGCAACGGAGCTGGGGAAGGGTCTGGAGCACAAGTGTGATGGGGAGCGGCTGAGGGAGCTGGGGGGGTTCAGCCTGGAGAAGAGGGGGCTGAGGGGAGACCTTATCGCTCTCTGCAACTACCTGAAAGGAGGCTGTGGTGAGGTGGG
>WEKW01008289.1:436029-455050 GCA_013389905.1 Sula dactylatra
GGATCCGCCCTGGGCAGCCTCGACCCGCGGCAGGAATTTCATTCAGCGCTCTGAGGAGGGGATAAAGAGGCGAGTAAATAACAGTGACAGCGAACCTCCGTCCCTGCGGGCAGAGCGAGAGCCCCCCCGCCCCGCCCGGCCTTCCCTCGCCCGTGTCCGGTGAGGTTTGCGGTAAGACCCTGCCTCTCCCCGCCCTGAGGAGAAATGCCGGCGGCGGATGAGAGCCTGGTGCTGTGCGGTAGCCCGGCGGAGGGGGTTCATGGCACAGCAATGGCTTCCCGCGGCTCTCCCCAGCCCAGCCCTGTCCAAGGTCAGGAGATGCAGCAAGGAGCGGGTGTGAGGGGAGAGAAGGGAGGGAGCGAGCGAGGGGCCGCCTGGTTCGGCCATGGCTGGCGAGCCCTCTCCTCAGGGAGACAGACAGACAGACAGCCGTGTGAAATGACGAGCATGTAAATGGCTTGCACGACAGAATTGTCCAGGCAAGCAGGAAGACATGTAAAAGAAATCCTCCCAACCTGTGTTCCTTTCATATATGTGTCACTTTGGTATGTAGGTCAAGCACTACGGTTTCCTTCATAAAAGAATCGGGATTTGTTCCTGCCCGATTATCATTTTCTTTTTAATTTTAACATAAATCAAAGTAACGATGGTCAATTTTTTCTCAATTCATTGCCCACATACACCTTATCTGGCTGCAATGATATAAATCTGTATTGCTAGGTCATAAATACCAACAGGGTAATCATTTGCCCTGATAGTTAAGGAAAGACATAAGCAATTATCACTGCATTTTTTTCAGCAGGTCCATGTTGTCTGTTTAGGATTTTTAGTAGCTATTTTGTCATAAACCAGCTACATGTTCTAGGCTAAAACGTACGTGACTGTTGAGCAGTCTTCCATACATATTTAAATAGGTTCTGAAGAGCAGTTGTCTGGAGATGGCGAATGAACGCATTAGGGAAAAAAAAACCAACCCAAAGGCAAAAACACCAACTCAGCCTGAAATGGTTCTGTATCTTTCTGGAAAAAAAATAATCCATTTTCTTCTGGCATTTTGTTTTCAGTAAAGTGCCAGAAGATTCTGATGACTCTATTCACTGAAAGGCCTTGGTCAGGGATTCAGATTTGTTCAAAACAAATATTAAATCCCACTGTGTGATTTTCATGCATTTAAATGCAACTGGCAATGAGTTTCTCCATGAAATCTTCATTTGTCCTTACTTATAAATTGTGCAGAGAAAATAATGAACAAAAGATTGAAAATGGGATGCTTTCTGCTGCATTGTGTGCAGGAGCTTTAGTAATGGAATTGTTAAGCTGTGGAAAATACTTGAACTAAGATAGCAGGTTACATTTTTCACAACAAGTAATTTATTTCTATTCCTGTTGGGAAAAAGAATACATCTGTATTGGGCAGATTGAAATAGAAATTTTATTTTAAAATCAGATTTAGATGTTAGGCTTCTATGAGATCCATAGTTGATGAAGTTAGCAAACATATTTGTGGTTGGGTTTTTTTAATAACTAAAAAAAGGTAGCAACAGTAACAAAAATGTTGAATGTCCAACACTGTCTTTTAAGCATTTTTTACACATTTTTCTCCTGCATGGCAGGAGAAGCCTTAAATCTCTTGAGACAGGGTGGTACGTCTTGGTATGAAATTCCTATTTCTCAACGATTACATTTATAACTAACCTTAGTAATTTAATGCAAATATCTTACTATCTTTGCTGCATTATTTTTGTCTACTGAATGTACTTATGGGGTTGTAATTGTTTTATTCATAAATATGGTGCTTTTGGGGGATAATTAATTGCTTCCCTTGTATTGGAAAAAATAATATGAATTCCTCCCTTTTCTCCGCTGCACGTTAGTATAGTGTGGGGGTTTGTTTTTTGCATTTGTCCCTGGAGTGTAGGCAGCAGAAAAATGGGGTGGAGCAGCTTGCAGATGCCGTTGATGGAGATTGCCAAGCATAGTCCAGCATTGTGCTCCCATAGCTGACCATGGATCAAACAGGGTGGCAAGCTGCCTTCTCGCTGCTGCAACTGATACACATTAAGCTATGCAAATGCTATGAGAGATATGCACTAGCTTCAGCAGGCACAAAGGCACCTAACTGCAGTTGTCCGTGAACCGCTTCAGGGATTGCAGCGTACCCATGGGGAAAATGTAGGGCTAGGGAGGCAAGGAAATTTTCAGCTAAAAAATCTGGGGGTTAGATACGCTTAACGGCTGTGTAATTAGCCATCTCAAAAAATACCTTCTGTCACAACTGCTACGTGCCCATTTTTTACTGTGGTAATTGAAAGTAAACATCTTTGTAGATATTTATATCCAAAACCTTCTTACTGAGTTTGTGTCTTTAAATTAAGCCACCCCACTTGATTACACTGTGGCAAGAAGCGTCATTTGCCAAGTCCAGATAACTTTACTTTCTGTTTTGACCTTCAGGTTATGGTAGTATTTTTTTTTAACTAACTGGAAAGGTTAGTACCTATCAAACTAATTAAGTTTTCCTGTTGATGTTTGTAACCTTATCTGCATGGGGAGGTCTGTCACTTACAATAGCTGGTATAACAATAACGCCAAATTGTTGTACGTGGCAAGGAACCAAAAGGAAAGTATGAAACGTGTACTGTGATGGAATATGTATTTTGATTAAAAAAAAAAAAAATGGAAAAAAATAATTGAGCCATGTCCTTATGCTAGTCATTAGTTGAACGTTATCTTGATTTCCCCCTCCCTTTTAGACTCTACATTCCTCCATCATGTTGTCATCGTTTCGTAAAGTCAAAGTCCAGGTATTTTTACATAGTGCATGAAGTGTCAGCGCCATACTTGCCTGCCTTTATTACAATGACCTGTTTGTAACAAAAAGCCATTTGACTGAGAGTTTGTTCTATATAACAGGTGCTTTAATTGAACTTCAGTGTTGGGTCTGACCTGCCTTTCCTTTAATACTTTGAATTTCCTAATTTCTGTCTGTGATGCATGATGTGTGAACATTTTGTAGTTGTTACCGTTCAGTACGATCGGCTTTGGTGTGGATTAATCTTCTAAGAGATTTTTCTTTTAAAAAGTACTTGAGCAGTATCTTTTCACTTCCAGTATCTAAAAACCAGTCATGATAAGATTTACATTGTAAAACGTTATGGATTTGAAGTGGGCTTTGGTTCCTGTTCCATCCACTTGCATGAATTTATAATCCTTGTGTTGTTGTGGTGTAACTGTTTATACATCTGTGTCATTTTCTGTTCAGTCATGGTAAAATAAATAGGATGTACAGACCAAACTTCAGCTGGGTAACAAAAGCAACTAGATTTTATTTGGAAACGATAGTAATGTAATTGTTTATACTACAATTAAAATTACAATTGAAAGATAACGAATAGAAAATGCTGGAGCTAATTATATAATATCACATTACCTGTAAACTCTGCATTTCTGCAATGCAGTCAAGGTAATTTGCTTTCTCAGGAGTCTCAGCAGAGTGCAGTCCTGGCCAGCCCTGCGTAGTTTTATCAAAGGTCTGTGGTGATACTAAAAACAAAACAAAGCCAAAAAACTCCTTGTACATAAAAGCACCAAATTCAGCTGCTCTTATTTGAATAGTGGCATTAAATTTTTAAGACTAAATGCTTAAAAATGAACAGGTCTTTAAGAGTCTTCTGTATTTCAAAAGTGCATAGTTAAGGCTGTGCACAAACCCTCTAGTCAGCCTAAATCACTAGCTTTGCAGCTTGCTTTAGTTCAAACATAATTTACCTTTCTTTTTTCTGTTAATGCTACAGTTTCTTGTATCCCTATGATACAGACTTATATTCTGGGGCTTGTTTGCATTTTACCTGCGCTGCGGTTAGTCTGCATGAGACCACGGCATTAAGCAGTGACTTCAACACATCTTGGGTTTTGTACTGAAGCACTTGACTTATTTTTCTGGCTTGGAATTTGTAGAGGTTTGAGGCTGTGGGTGACCTTCCCTAACAGTAGGCAGGAGTATTTGGATACAGGGTTCTGCTGCACGTAGTCCGCCCTTCAAATGTCTTTATTTTGTGGGTTTAAGTTCATAACAAACCAAATGACTGGGCATTAATTTTGTGATTCAGATCTCTATTATAGGGTATATGATATGACATCCTTCAGTTACTTCTTTGTAACACAATATGCTTATCCTTATGCTTCTGCAGGAGCCAGTGCTGCGTGTACTTTTCAGAAGGATTCTTTTTTATTTACCTGTGGTACTAGTACATAGTAACTTAGCGCTAAACTAAACGAGGCAGTCATGGTGGTTTTGTGTTTGAGACATATGTAGTGGCTTACTTCTTCCCTAGCGTTTTGAGAAAGCTGTGAACGGAAGAAATGAAAGTTGGAAAAATGTATGTTATTTTTTTCTCTGTCCTTTCCTTTTGAAGGTTATTTTCACATTCAATATTAGAATTAATTTTTTTTTTTTTTTTCTTAAAGATGATCAGCAATCCATTCCTGTCCCCCAAGAGCGAGGCAGAAAGGAGTAGCTAACGCGGTGAATGCAAAGAAATGCATCAAGCTGCTCATGTGTGCATACTGGGGAAGCAGGGAGTGTTTTGATAGGGAAAGTATACTCCTATTACAGGCTATTACTAGGGTCACATATGCTGAATATATGTAACGCCCATCAGGACTTGTCTTAAGAGAAAGTCATTATTTCACTACATCTGAAGATAGTGATCTTTACATACTAGTATCTGATAGCTTTTCAGGCAAAAGAGTAATTCTTTAAGCTTCATGTAATTGTTTTTAAAAATACGCTAAAATCTTTTGTGTAGTGCTGAATGTATTTTACACTTCAGTTTTCAAATCCCTGAAAACATGTTTTGGTAAGGGAAATGCTGACAGCTCTTATGTGTGTCTGCCCTGGTGGCACCGCTGTAATTCCTGTTTAACCCACCTCGATACCGCTGTTTCCCGAACTTGAATGATGTTGCTGACATCATTGTTGTTGCACTGCGGTGTCTATAAATACCTGCAGTCATATATTCCCACGCAAATTTTGGTGTACCCTTATGCATAATTTGTATCGTCTGAGGAAGGCTAATCATTTTAGATTGAAGGATGAGAGTAATGAGTTTGTTTTGGTGTTTTTTGTTTTGGTTTTTTTTTAGTCTTAAATTTACTTTTTGTTGGATTGTTTTTTTTTAAAAATACCACCACAATAGTACAATGCGAAGAAGCATTTCTGATTTTTTTTTTCTTTAGTTAGACATAAGCTGACGAGTGACTTCCTAAAGTTAGTCATACAGCATAAAAGTGCAGCGGCAAACGCCTCCAGGACAGTTAAGATCTGCCGGTTTGGGGACATCTTTGCGATGACGCCTGCCTTGGCTGCCTGGAAGGCTGAGGCTCTGGCCAGGAGCTGGCGGGTGCCACTCCTCCTCCCTGCACCGCCTGGAAGGTTCGCTCTGCCTGACCTTATCAGCTGGCGCAGGCGGCAGCAGCGACGTGGAGAATGTTGTCTATGTGCACAGCGCCAGGGACGAGGCCGGTTATCTGGGGTCGGGCTGGGCATTTGCGTACATCCCAATATAAGCTATGTTTTTTCACATTAAAAACATGAAGTGCAACTTCTTGTTGGCGGTTCTCTTGTTAGGGGTGCAGACATGTATCATAGATGCCTTGGAATGATGTAGTTGAACCAAGAGGGTTTAGAAACATCTTGGAGAACTGCTTCGTATTCAAGGGGGGTGCTGCAGTTCAAGCGTGAAAACGCCGGAGGTAGACTGCATCATTCTGCAGCATCGATGACTTTTGAGTTCAGAGCTCCCTGGTGACTGCTGATCACGCTCTGGCAGAGCACAGCCTTGCTGACGTCAGCTGATCTGCTGCAGGAAAGAACAGTCTATTATTGCTAGACCAAAGCACTTCTTTTACAATTGACTAGCTCGACTTACTGTAGTTATAAAAGGAGCCTTTCTTTTAACGAATTCCAGCAAAAAGATGAGCCAGATTGCAAGACTTGTGTGGTGAGAGGCAAGCTAGCTACCAGGCTAAATTACAGGAGGCCTCCTATTTGCTTTTTTAAAATGTAAAAATAATTTAAATGGTAATTTAAATAATTTAATTATTTGCATAATTAAATAATTTAAATAATTTAATAAATTAAAGTGATTTACAATCACTTGGGCTGTGGAGGTTACTTCTAATACTGAAATATAAGTTGACAGCAAAAGACCATACCGTCTTCCAAACTAGACTAACTAGGATTTCATTTTCTCTCTGTAACACTCATAACCAGAATAAGCAGAGAGACAAGCTGCAGCCATGCAGTTCATTTAGACTAACTGCCACTTTGTTATTCCTGAACACAGTTCAGTTTCAAAGAAATGTTGTTGGAATTCAAACACAGTGTGACAATGCAGGAAAGGAAGTTTTAGCAATAGCTTGCTCTCCTGGAGGGAAAAGGCTGTTTGAAAGAATGCTTGAAAAAACAGCTGCTTTCTCAGGGAAATGGATCTGTAGTTGGGCTCGAGTTATGTTCAGGGTTTTGATCTTCTAATACCCAGATACACTAATCAAGTGGAGCTGTTGCTACCACTGCCAGATGAAACCTGGACTTTGTTTATGTAATACAGTCTATGCAGACTGGGTTGGGTTTTTTTCCCTTGCCCTCTTTGACAGTAATGAATGGAACGCCCAGGCTTGGAAGAGAAAGCAAAGCTGAATTTTCTTTCCTTCCTTAAACTGCCGCAATGCAGTTGGGGCTCAGAGTTCACGGGAGTAACGACTGCTGCTGAAATGGTGTCCTTGCAGGGTGGGACTGTTGGAAGAGAGCTCAGGAATGTGTGAATTCGCCCCCATATGTTCCTTTCTATCAGCTGGTCCCTTTACAAGTGCTTGGAAACCAAACGGAAAACATGGCCACATAGATCGCTTTCTAACCTGTGGGGCTTTTCATACAATTATGCAAGATACGTGTCTAATTAAAGCATGTGGCTAAATAACAATTTAATATTTAACAATGTAAGATTGCCTGTGTCTTTTAGTATGCAGCTGTAGACTGGGTTTCTTCCCTATCTTTGATAGGATTGATGGGAAGTACATTTAGCTTGATGCCTACAGAATTTTAATAAAAGCATTAAGTGAGCTATACATGTAAACACTTGTACATCAAAACGTTAATTGCATGATTGTTCAAGCATAAAGTGTTTGTTGCAACAGCTTCTTGATACGGAGAGTGAGTTGTCAAATAAGTGGGTAAATACCCAAACTCCGATGACAATAATGATACTACTTTTTTAATTTGTGTAAAAGTCGTGTTCTAATGCACAGGCGTCTTATTGAAAATCAAATTGCTTTTTGAAAGTTTAGGAACTGAAAATTAAAGGTTATCCCAGTTTTGATAGGAAGGAGATAAAGCAGAACAGTAGTCAGTTCTTTGCTGTCTGTGGTAACAGTAGCAGGTTTTAGCATACAAAGCACAAGGATTTTCAGTCAAAGCAGTTGGAGCAAGATCATTAGTTATATGGAATGTGCCTTGAGTTGCCTACGGTCAGATCTATGAAGCAGTGTGAGCCTCTGTATTGGCTTTTGAAAGGTTATGTAGGGAGTGGCAGGGTGGGCTTGTAGCTTGTTTTTAATTGTCTGAGCAAACAGATGCGTTACACACACAGAGATGTGTGTGTATATATATGTATAATATATATAGATATGTGTATATGTGTTTACTTATGTGGACCAGTTAGCTGTTTAAAGAATGGTAATATTCTTGCTTTAGTTTATCTATATCAAGTATTTTAAATAAAATGTTTCCAGATTTTATATGTTGTACAAGAAGCATGTCTATATATCTACATATATATATATGTGCACAGAAACACATTTTAACATTTGTATTAGACACTTGCATGCCACACAGTTTGAGCTGACACGGCCTTTATATGACTGCAGCCATGTTTTTCCAAAAGAAGTAGATGTTAAATGCCTTTGTAAATATTTCTTTCTCATTATTTTCTGCTAGAAGTGTGCTTTCATTTGTTTATATGTATGATATTTATATTTTATATACATATCCACGCACACACAGTAAGACTGTAAGTAAAGCACGTGCGAGTTTGAAAAAACAGGCTTTTCTTTCATGGATCTCTTCCTACCCTACCATTGTTTTATAATACAAACAAAATGTATTTTTTTTGGCTTCCAGAAAATGGATCCAAGTGGTGTAAAAGTGTTGGAAACAGCAGAAGATATCCAAGAAAGGCGTCAACAAGTTTTGGACCGTTACCACAGGTTCAAGGAACTATCTTCTCTAAGGCGCCAAAAACTTGAAGATTCCTATCGTTTCCAGTTTTTCCAGCGTGATGCAGATGAGCTTGAAAAATGGATCCAAGAGAAACTGCAGATAGCATCTGATGAAAATTACAAAGACCCAAGCAATTTACAGGCAAGTCCTGCTGCCATTTTACGTTCCTGTACTACTAATATTAGGGTGTACCAGGTCAACTGGGATAGACAGAACAAACACATAAATGTTAACTTGAGCTGAGAGTGGTGAGGAAAGATGGATGCAAATACCTGCAGCCTTGCAAAGTGTATTTCAAAAGCCTGGTTTCTTTGCTTATATAATTGGAATATTTCTAATAATGGATTAGATGCTAAATCAGCATAGAAAAAGTTACATAGTGCAATGTAGTGTAAAACCAGCTTTGTTTAATCCTAGAATTTGTTGGACTCTTTGGCTCCGTAAATAAACGTGAATTAACTCTTATTGCTTCCACAAAAAAAAGATATTTGTAGAAGATTAACTTGTGTGGGTAGAACTAGCTGATGGGTTCTCAGATGTTTGAACACTCCGGTGTACAAGAGCAAACACAATAATGAAATAACTAAAATTGGGATGTTTGAATCCACCCGTGAAACATACGGTTACAGCTGTGATTTCAGCTGTGCTGTTTTATTGTTTGTTTGTCGGTACTGAGTATGCATAAAATACACTAAAAATCTTCATGCTGGGAAATGTGGAGGAGGGCTGTGCGCCAAATCTCAGTCACGTTCTTTGATGTTTTACTTGTAGGGGAAGCTGCAGAAGCACCAAGCCTTTGAAGCTGAGGTGCAGGCCAATTCAGGGGCTATCATTAAACTGGATGAGACTGGAAATCAGATGATTAATGAAGGCCATTTTGCATCTGAAACCATTAGAGTAAGTTTTAAAACTTCTCCCCTCCCTTAACAGGCTTTTCCTTCAACACTTCGTGCAGATTGCATGGATAACTCTATATTTTAAAACGCTTTTTAAAATTCTACTAGTATTTGATTAGTGAAATCACAAGAGAATTTGTATTTGTAAAGCTTACAGATATTTTTCGCTTTCGTGAGCACCCAGCTCATATCTTTTCTTGGATCCAGTTCTGAGGTGAACTATCTGCCAGTGGAGTCCAGGAACTTGGACTGGAAAATCATAATGGAAAGATGTGTTGAAAGTCACAAGGCAAATGATTAATTATACTTGTGGTTCTTCCCAAAATGGCACGATATCAAGAAGCAGCAAATTCACAAGGCCTGGTGTCAGCGATGTTGACCACTCATTTTTTTGCTTATACTTAGCATTTTCATTTTCTGCAATAATAATTATAAGTAACACAAGCAACCATACCAGTAAAGTTCAGACATCTAATTTCTATGTGCTCTGGCTCAGATCAGGTCTCTAGTGATCTTTACTTTCTGGTTAAGTTGTACTTGCCATACATTCGAATCTCTTTGAATTTGTGTTCCACGGCTTTTTCAGTGAGCTCCAAGTACAGTGCTCTGTCTTTTCTGTTTATGCAGCAGTTAACATCTCTTAGGACAGCTGCTTCCTCAATAACAAGCAGTAAGCTTTCTTCAAATCCTTTTCTGAAATCTACTGGGTTTTTTTTTTCTTTCTTTCTAAATCTCCCAACCTGTATAATGCAATGACAAATGTGTTTTTTAAATCTTTGGTGCCGTACTAGATAGGTTTACATTTGACATTATCTGAGTGATTATCAATGTTATAAAAAGCCTGAGCAAACTGTAAATTTTAAGCAATGACTTCACTTTTACCTTTTACTCCTCCTCCTATGTCTTCTCATTTTTCTCTGGTTACGTTAGTGTTTTCTCTCATTCCCACACACAGTCACACATACGTGCGCATACCACACCAGTAAACACTTATTTTTGTTCTGCATCCCAGCTTCTTCCCTAGGAGTTATTTTGTTAAATTTGCTGTTTCTGGGCCTCAGTTGCTTCAGTGTTGTTTATGGCTGCATTTTTCTTTAATGCAAAGAAGTCTCCTTAGGGTTGTTTAGAGCTTTTTCCTCTACAAGATTTGGATGTGAGCTGTTATAACTTTTCAAAAGGAGAACTCTTGTGATATTTTTGTAGTGATTGTCAACTTAACTGATACGTTCATAATTTCATTGTAACTAAGATGGTGATTAAGAAAAGCAGAAAAATTTTTTATACATTATATAATAAAAAAACCCCTAAGGTCATGATTAGTTTAGAAATCTCATTGTGATCGTATAATCTTTACCACAAATAGAAACAAAATAAACCACGCTTTGCACCTGAGTGATCTTAAATAATAGTGTGCCCTAGCTGCTCAATATAAGTTGTTATCTGTGTTCTGTTTGGAGTGGTAATTTGCCTTTTAATGGTTCAGTCTTTCACGCCGTACCGGACTGCACAGCGCCCGATAGTAACGGCTACCCAAGTTGGGTTCCACATACGAGTAGGTGAAACTTTTGGCTGTGCAGTGCAACTTCTTTTTGCAATGTCTTCTTTCTTCCTTGGTTGACAGTTTGCGCTGTCCTTTCGGGCAGTGCTAGGAAGTAGTGTGAGCTCTTTCCTCCCTTGAAACCTACCTAACTGAACTTTCTAAATGGATTAAATGGGTACCCGCCCAAGCTAGATGTTCAAAAGCTTCTCTAGCGTGACTTTCAAGTTTCAGATCTCGATGAGCAAAGCATTATAGGCAATGGGTGTAGCAGATACTTTCCTGTTTTGCAAGTTGTGTTTCTGTGTGGGAGTGTGGTTTTTCTTTCAATTGTCTATAAAATTTATGGTTGCTTCCAACAGTTTTGAAAGGCAGAGTGCAGCCAGAGAGAGACTTAATATTAAAACTAGTAATTGCTCCTAGTATTTCAATATTATGTTACTTAACAATGTTGGCTAAATGTATTAATCGACTAGTGCTAAGAGAAATGGTTAGGATACTGTAAAGTGGCACAAGTTTGACTTGAAACAAAATGTGTGGTCTTAAATAAAAATGAATTCCAAAATGAAGACAAGATTTGCTCATCAGTAGTTGACTTCCTTATAGAAGACTGAACATTTGAAGGGGACAGCAGCAAATTTTTTTTGGTCTGTCTTCACACGAGCATAGAATTTTAAATCAAATTTTATCTCAAAATATTTACCTCACAATTATGTAAACATAACTATTTGATAGCTTCATTAATTAATAACAAGTATTTAAATACTCAGTTCAGTAATTTCTAATTTTGTGTTGTTACATCACTTTACATCATTTGAAAATGACTGACTGGAGATGAAACTGTTATGAGGTTTGTCCATCTTCTGTCTAAAGTAAAGTTTAGAATGTACAACTTCAAGGAAAAAAAATCTTCTGTTAAGGTCAGGAAGGGAATAAATCTAATCTTCTCTGATACAGGAATTTAGTAACATCATCCTGTTGTTCTAGACTCGGCTGCAGGAGCTGCACCGACTATGGGAATTACTGTTGGAAAAGATGAGAGAGAAGGGAGTCAAATTGTTGCAAGCACAGAAGCTGGTGCAATACTTACGGGAATGTGAAGATGTCTTGGACTGGATCAATGACAAGGTATAATTATTACCTGCCTTTACTATGTTCTTGATGGAAAATTTGATGTGTTTGTGTGAAAATCTTCTATTGACACGTAGTTGCTGGAGTTCAGGTAGTCACAGAGAGCTTTTAAGGGCACCTGTACATTTTATTTAAATTATTCATATTGCAGTAGGTATGGAAACTACTATTCCTTCTTTTGCAGCCACAAAAAAAAGGTACTAGACTAAGGGAGGAAGCCTGCATGTTGGAGAGCATAGTTAAACATAATTAAGTCTTTCTTTGCTTTGAGGAGACCTGCATATTTCTCATAGTAATCAAATTCAAGTTTCCTGTAAGGGAAATCTAAAACATATAAAAGCAAATGTTTTTTATAAATGTTCTAAATGATCTGTTATAGAAAGTAGCCAGTCTAACCAGCAAGCAGTGTGTACGTAATTACTCAGTGATTGGAATATCTTTAGATGTACATTGTAAGGTCATTTGCCGCAAGAGAACTGTTGGCTCTTGAGTCTTTGAACTCTGAGGAAACAGACCACAAACCACACTATCAAGAAAAAAGCCACAAAATGATCACATAGGTTTTCTTAATCATGGTTTGCTATTTAGTGTCACTGTGGGTTCAAACTATAAACCTCGCGTAACTGTTACTGAATATGATGGTGCACTTTTCATAGCAAAATCTTGTATCAGAAGCCTACAGCAAATGCCCATAAACAATCTAAAAATGTAAACAAATTGTAGTCACTGTGTGTACTCTGAAATAGCGTGGGCAATTATTTTGTAGTTTTAAAAGTATGCTTCATTTGTGCATATTTTCTTACAGTAATTTAGGTTGTAACAGTGATCATCGTGCACAGAACAGAAAATTTATGATAGTATAATTGGTTATATTCAGTAACTTGAAAAATTAATAAGAGCAAGCAAGATAAAAAAAAGTAATCTTG
This sequence comes from Sula dactylatra, assembly GCA_013389905.1. Taxonomy (NCBI): domain Eukaryota; kingdom Metazoa; phylum Chordata; class Aves; order Suliformes; family Sulidae; genus Sula; species Sula dactylatra. The sequence goes on from WEKW01008289.1 coordinate 448,798, forward strand.
CATGTTTTCTGCAATAGTGGAAAGATTTTGGGGGGGTTGGAGTTTAAAGGAGGAAACGTTACAGTTTTAAATCTGACTTTAAACACAGTGATTGTAACTATCTTTGACCTATCCAAAATTAGGACAGTGTTTTTCCTGATTTCTAGTACTGATTTCCTATAGGTTATACTGAAATTGAGGTTTTTTTTCTTCAATGTGCTAGGAAGCAATAGTGACCTCAGAAGAGCTTGGGCAGGACTTGGAGCATGTTGAGGTTTTGCAAAAAAAGTTTGAAGAGTTCCAGACAGACCTTGCAGCTCATGAGGAAAGAGTAAATGAAGTGAACCAGTTTGCTGGCAAACTTATCCAGGTAAACATTCATGTGTGTTGAAAATCTCTCTTGGCAAGCCTGGTATAACACAGCAAGCTTTTGTCTGCAACTTCCTCTCTTTCCCCCTGGTTTGGTAGCGGATCTTGTAACTTTTACTCTACATGTGCTTAGATCCTTGGCTATCTTGACCTTAAATGGTCATCATTTGATTCACTTGTTCTTCTGCTGAACAGCTTGATTAACTGCCCCAGCTGAGAATGTTCCTGAAAATGTGGAGAGTAGTGATTAGTAAGAGAAACTGTTGTATTGGGGAAATACTGTTGTATTTCCCTTGGACAACCAGGATTAATATATCTTCTCTTCTGGTATGTCATCTGGGGCTTGATCAAGGATGGAGACAGAGCAGGAAGTATTGCATTCCAGGGAAACAAAGGTTCTGTTTACAGCCCTCTCCCTGTTGACTAATTAGTGCACAGGGAAACTTAAACTAGTGCAAGAATATTGAATGTTTATACAGTGAGGTTTCAGGAAAACTACCAAATTGAACGATCACCTGGAAAGTACAGTTATTATGATCTCTTGAGAAACAGCGGTGTTTCAAGGTTTTGTCAATGGATGTAAAATCACAGAACACACGGAAATAGCGTTTTTCCTTTGCTTGCTAGGAGCAACACCCTGAAGAGGAACAGATAAAGTCCAAACAGGATGAAGTAAATGCAAGCTGGCAGCGTCTTAAGGGGCTTGCCCTTCAGAGGCAAGGAAAGCTCTTTGGGGCAGCTGAAGTTCAGCGCTTCAACAGGTATGATCTTGGCTGGATCTGCTGATGTGATGTAATATTTGTGTGGATGTTTAGTGATGCATTCAGCTGCATACAGTATTATGAGAAGAGCTACTGTTGTCTGTTATGTTTTTGCTTTACTCTTGCTCATGACTTGTTGAATGAGGACATTGTTCTAGAATTACCTTAGAACAGTGATTCTCATGTAGCTTTTCAACACTTGGCAGTTTTGTTCATTTTGGCTAATGGCAGTTTTGCTTCTCTTTCTTCTGAGGGCTTTTTCTTCCAATTCTGTCCTAGATGAGCCTTAAAAAAAGGGGTGGGTTTTTTTGTTGACAGATGGATGTCAGTCCAGTTGTTCTGGGGGTCTTTGAGTAGTGTCTTTCTATCCTCATTTCCATCTACAGCATTTTGAGATTTGCTGTAATTAAGTTGGAGAAGGGTCCAGAGTGGGAAATGGACCTACTAGGTGGTGATGCTCAGTGATGTTATAATTCCTTGTCTGCATCTGGTGACACCATCTGAAGAATGGTTTGCAATACACTTCAAGGTTTTTTGAGATTTAAAAAACAAAAAAGTCTGGGTTTGGGTTTTTTTGGTTTTGTTTTGTTTTGTTTTAGGTTTTGGGGTGTGTGCGGTTTGTGTATTATTGGGTTTGGTTTGTTGGTGGGTTTTTGTTTGGGTTTTTTTTGTTTTTTTTTTTTTTTTTTAGGATGATTGTAGTTGGCTGCAGTGTTTATATATATGGGTTTGAATGCCAGTACGTTTGGCAAAAATACAGGAAAACATCCTGCTTTCTTCCTTTTTCAATACAAGACAGACTGCTTTCAATTTGTGCTTTGTTTTGAAGGGATGTGGATGAAACAATCAGCTGGATTAAGGAGAAAGGGCAGTTAATGGCCTCAGACGATTTTGGCAGAGACTTAGCCAGTGTGCAGGCTTTATTGCGTAAGCATGAAGGCCTGGAAAGAGATCTTGCAGCTCTGGAAGATAAGGTACCCATATGAGATGCATTTTACCTACAATTTAAATGAGGTAACCTACTTGTAAAAGGCTAGAAGCTTACTCACTGTTTGTGACTGTGTTTAGGTTAAGGCCCTTTGTGCAGAAGCTGACCGTTTGCAGCAGTCTCACCCAATAAATGCTTCTCAAATTCAAGTGAAACGGGAGGAGCTGATTGCCAACTGGGAACAGATCCGAACTCTGGCAGCAGAGAGGCATGCTCGCCTTAATGACTCCTACAGGTAGGAATACTACCATGCTGAAATGACCTTTCTTCCTTATTCAGATTTGACAGAGGGTTCTTGGGAGGAGGAGAAAAAGGGAAGCTGTTTCCAATTTTTTTTGATGATTCTGGTGTTTTCAGAGGCCGTTTTGTTCACCAAATTATATTTTACAATAACTTCTTATAGTAAAAGAAATATTTATAGGATAAATAAATACAGCTTTCGGTCATTCTCTGGATGTGGATCAATTATGAAAATAGACACCTTGATGGTTTGGGACGTTTACTTTTTTCCCTGTCTGAGTTTATACCTGCATTTTGAAGTATGTTATCTGACTATATTTCAGTTTCGGTGGGGTTTTTTAATACACATATTAGAAATCTGTTCACTGTGGAGTCCTTATGATTCTCTGTGAAGACTGAAGTATGGTATATTGTTTGATGTGTTGTTCTAGACTAAATGAAATACCTACTTCTGTGATAGTTGCTTTGTTGCTGTGGGATTTGTCTTCATCCAACTTGTTTCTATACTGGCCTGGTTGTCTGTGAAACATAATCTGTTAGATCACTATTGAGAAGCCATGCTAAAAAGAAACCTATCCTAATGTGGTGGTTAGTTTACATCCTTTCTGGTTTGTTTTTCTGCTGATTGTTCCCTCCCATGATGTAAGATTTATGGTGGTGGAGACCCGCACAAGTAATCATTTTTCCTTTGCCTTCCCTGTTATAATCTCTTCAAATCATTTGACAGCAAATTTAAAAGGGAAACAGAAACTGATCACACTTGCTGATAAGCATATGCCAAAGGCAATAGCTATAAAGGCATGCTGGAACGAATCTGAGAATTTATTTGCTTGTTGTTTTAAGACTGAGGCATGTGCAGTTGCAACTTTGTCGGTTCCCCCTACACACGCACTGTGTTATGGTTGTGACAGAAGCAGTACCATGGGCTATCTTGAAATACTCTGCTTGAGAACTATTTGATTTCTGTTGTTCTCAATGTATGGGCTTGTGGTTAGGAATATTCCTTTTACTTTCAATATAAGTTATATGCAAAATACGTCTTTGAGAAATTGATATTGAACCTAGCATTTTCCTAACTTTAAAAGGCTTCTATTTTTGATTGAGAGCATATTTAGTTATTTAATATTCTGGTTGGATTTTGCTATCGACTTGTTTTGTTTCTATCTGAGGAACAGCTTTCATGTTTGTAACCCTTGCTTTGAGGTAAGGATGGAGTAATTACGCAAACAAATTATTCCCAACCTTTTTTTTTTTTTTTGGCTTTCCTAAGGCTGCAGCGCTTTCTTGCGGACTTCCGAGACCTCACCAGCTGGGTGACTGAGATGAAGGCTCTGATAAATGCTGATGAACTTGCTAATGACGTGGCTGGAGCAGAAGCCCTTTTAGATAGACATCAGGAACATAAGGTATAATGGTTATACAGCCAAATCCAGTCAGCAACACTCAACAACTGATTTGTGTGTCTAACACAGTCTCTGAGTCAGAACTGCTGATGTTGTATCACTAGAATCCTTTGATCGTGCAACTAACACAGTACTAGATTGCTGTCCTGATTTAATATTTTTACTTTGTTTCTTGATAGTTGATATACACTAATAAACAAGTATTTAGGAATGCTTATGGTAATTTTTTATAAAAAATAATTAGACCTGTTGGCAGTCAGTTGGACTAGTAACTGTTTTAGTTCTCCATCATGAGGAATCGCTATAAGCAAGCAGAAAGAGTGCAGCTTAAAACCAACCTTTAGTTTCATTTTAACGTATGAATTTATACTTACCTTATCTGCATTGTAAGGTAATACATTTCATTCTAGTTTTCATGTTAAGTGTAATGTATTTCAAGATAGTTGAATGATTATCATTCAGGTGTCCCAAGTGTCGTCTCTGTGTTATTTTCAATAGCAGTTTTCATATTCTGACACTCTGTTCTAAGAGATATTTTGATAACAGCTTATTCATGTCCTCTTTCATAGGGAGAAATTGATGCCCATGAAGATAGCTTCAAATCTGCTGATGAGTCTGGCCAAGCTTTGCTTGCTGCTGGGCACTACGCTTCTGATGAAGTTAAAGAAAAGGTAAGTTGAGAGCAAGAGCTCCTAGAAGAATTTTGTGTCTTTCTTCTGTGTCCCTTAATTTAAGCGTTCATTTCTTGTGAAGATTGTAAGCTGCAAAGTATCATCCCTCTAGGTTACAGGGCTTTTTTAATGTATTTAAGTAATATGTGTTTTTCATTCTCAAATTGAGAGCTTCTGCCTATCTATTAGTAGGAACTATTAGAACTATTAGTACTATGTATTAGGAACTACAAGTATATCTTTCCTCCAAAAGAAAAAATGGGTTATCTGTTTATCTAAGTTTAGGTTTGCTATCAGAAGTGTCAGTAAATATTTAGTATTTCTAAATTTTGGGTTTCAAACTAATGGGGCCTCTCATGAAGTCTGCATATTGAAACATTGGTCAGTCAGACAGTTCAAATGCCGTGAGAGTGGGCCAAAGACATTTCAGAGGCTGAGCGCGCAGGACGGTTTGCTGAAGAGCCTCTCTTACGAATAGGTCTGCAGTCAAAAAGAGCAGTTGTCCATTAAATATCTCTGTGTAGATTTAATTTGGAAAAGGAGAAGTTTCTGACTGAAGTCAGAAGGTTGTAGCCACTACTCAAGCTTGATAAGTTGAGGAAAGACTTGCCCTATATGAGGATGATGATGTCAGTAACAGGGGAATGATTCTTTACACCGGAGGTCATTTTTCAGTCCAGTGTTAACCACTTTTTTAGAGTCACAACTTGATTTTACACTGAGATGGAAATGAACCAGATTGATAAATAAAATTATTGTGTATTCCTCTTCCCAATCAATTAGCTGACCATCCTCTCAGATGAACGATCTGCCTTGCTAGAACTATGGGAGCTTCGCAGACAACAGTACGAACAGTGCATGGACCTGCAGCTTTTCTACAGAGATACTGAACAAGTTGACAACTGGATGAGCAAACAAGAAGTGAGTGCATATCTTTGAACTCTCCAGATGTGGATAATTTTAATTTCTGGCTAGAATTCTGTAGACTTAAACAATTGGTATTTACTAGCGGCAGTGACTGCCACTAAACATGCACTGGTGAGCAGGGTGCTGTGCAGTGTTATTTATCTGACTGCCCAAGCTGCTACAATGACTGTTTCCATCTAATGCTGAAACTTAATAGTTGTGACAAGTTGGCTTGAGATTGCTTTTATGTGTGTTAACTCTTGTAAAATGCTGTTTGAGCAGGAAGTTAAAAAGAATTATTCAGAACCTTTGGCTGCTAGAGGTGTACAGGGAACACAATCCCCATATATCAGCCTTTATTTTTCAATAATATCATATGGTAGGAAACATCACTGAGTTGACTTAGTGCAGCTGAGCCTGGAAACATAAAAATGTGTTTGTTTCCTTACTTTAGGCATTTCTGCTGAATGAAGACCTTGGTGATTCTCTGGACAGTGTGGAGGCTCTTCTAAAGAAGCATGAAGACTTTGAGAAATCCCTAAGTGCGCAAGAGGAGAAAATCACAGTAAGACTTTTACATTAGGTGATCACTAAATGGGCCAGAAATAAGTGAATTTGTTCACTGGGGAGGAGACACTGCTGGAGGATAACAGAGAAGGATGGGGTTTGCTCTGCAGAATGATCTACTGTTATGTGGGTTGTATTATCTGTAAATTATGTATATTGTCTCTAAAATGGAAGATAGTGGAAAAGATAGGATAAGGCTCAATTGCTGCTTCGGAGAGCTGAGTAACCCAGTGCTTGCATATCATGCCAGCACACGTGTGAACAAAGATCTGTCAAAAATCTTCGCTCTTCCATGTGCGAGGTGATGGGATGGATAAAAAAAGGTGTAACAATACCTATCTTAATGGCTTTCAGTTAGTTTTACTGTGA
>WEKW01008290.1:29109-50773 GCA_013389905.1 Sula dactylatra
CCTCCCCCCCCATCAGGGGCTTCTTGGTAAGTTTTGTCTCTTTTTACTAGGGAAATGTCATTTGAGCAGGTAGGGTAGTTGTCTTGATATGAAGACACTAAGTCAAATAACACTTTGGGAAATAGCACCTTTCATTTCTGGTTTTGTATTGGCTTTGTATTCTAAGGAGAACCTCCAAACTTATTCCGAGATTCAGAAAACCCTGTTTCTCCTAATCTGGTTTAGATGTTGGCTGACAATGCTGCAGCTTTTCCAGAATAAAACGTAAATGGTGAATTGGAGTTATGTTTATGCCATAAATCTCTGACTTGGGAAGACAGCCATAAAGCTGCTGTGATTCATACAGGCATGTCCCAGAGATGGGCAAGCTATGCTGTGCCTCACTGGTGTAGGGGAACCTGGAGGTGTTCAGACAGCACCCCTGCAGCTGTCTGGGGATGCACATTCTGGACATGTTTTGGTTGCAGTCTACTCCATTTAAAGACTGTTCCAAGTAATTGGAGTCAGATAGGGAAGGTGTGCTTTAGTTTAAAGCTGGGAGTTAGACCAACAGGGAGTTTGTAGAGATATGGAAATAGTAGCAGGGAATAAAGGGGCAAGGAGCTATCCCCTTGAACTCTCATCCTTTCTGGTTAGTTCTGTTGTTGGGACAGGCAACTGGAACATCCTTGACCTGCTGGTTCTGTTCAGCTCAGTTTTGAAGGAAGTGAATGATGTATGAGATTCCTCAGAATGTCTTAATGCTTGCAGTTGAAAAGGAAAACAAATTCTTCCTTCTTCTGATGAGCTTGGCTTGCTTTTGGTTCATTTTGAACTAAAGATAAAAGCTGCAAGAAGGTAAAACCGCAGTAAAATCTTGTTTCTATCCCACAATCAGTTTGAATCTTCAAGACTTGCTCGCTTTATTCTTTAGTAGGTTCCTTGTCAGTGGCGGGGCCTTTCCGTGCAACAATAAGGTGTTTGATGTTGAGATGCAGTGTGAGTTTGTGGCTGAGATGTTGTCAAGTGGATGTGGCTTTGCTGCATTTAAAACTTAGATTGAGCCACGTGACTCTGAATCTATCTTGGGAACAAACACAAAGACTGTTTTGACAGAAAAACAGAAAGAGAAAAAACCCACCAAAAAACACTGCCCAAAAGAAAACCCTGACAGAGAAACTTAGCTCAGCTCTGGTCAAGATGAAACATATTTTGGGAAAAATGTTTGGAGGATTGACTGGCACACTGAAAGACGCAACTTACTTACTGGACTGGATTTGAAGGATAAATCCATTTTGTACTGGAGAATTTATGCTTTTCTTTTCCCTGCGTCCCTCTGACGGTGCTTCGGAGGAAAATATCAGTGTCACCATCAGTGGTGCAGAGGAAAGGACAGAGAGCTTTGCGAGGATGCACGGAGCTTTTGTAGCTGGAAGCTATATTTTGTGTGGATAGCGTTATCCCAGATTTCAGTCCAGAAACTTAAAATTATGTAGGAAATAACTTAGCGCAGGAAGTGCTAAAGCCAGTAATCCAGTACCAGGCTTTGCACAGCACTTTCATATCTTGTGTGGTACTGCCTCAGTCTGACTCGGTGATAAATGACAAAAGCAATAAAGAAGGTGCTCATCAATCCATCATGGTCTGGAGTGGCTGCGGCTTGCTCTCTGCACATTTCCTTTTTAGATGATCTTTCATCTAATACTCCTTAGACTTAATGTGTTCAGGTGGTCCTTAGCCACCTTCTAGGCTAATATCCTCTGGTTCTTTCCATCTTGCAACAAAATTTTTCAGTCTTCCTCTGGTAAGTTTTCTGCGGACCATAGTTCTTGCAGTGCTGTGCTAAGGGTCTAAAAGCCTTTTATTCTTTCTTGCAGTTGTGTGGGAGATAAATGCCTGACTAGTTATTTCTTTCTCATACACAAAGGACATTGAATTGTAAGACTTTCACCATAAGACATTTTCTAAGCACTGTACTGAGCCATTTTTTCTTTAAAACTTGGGTAGAGTTTCAATCAGAAGTGACCTCAGTACTTCATGGGTGCAGAAGCAGTTGCCTGTTCCTATTTTCTGTGATGTTTGCATGCATTAGCTGCGTGTTTCCCCCTGTTTTAGGATTGGTTTCTTTTTGGGAACCAGTAAATTTTGGTAACACCTCCCCTTTCTCTAGAGATGGTGTGCATTCTTGTGTGCATTCTTTCTTTATAGATGTAGAAGTTTGTATTAAAATAGGATATAGCACATCTTATGCAACAATGCACATCTCTGAGTGTGATTATGCTCTCCTCCTTCAGTTTTAGTCATCAGCATTTTTTTTTTTTAGTAGTGATGTTACTTTTATTTCAATAAAATACCAGATATCATTTGACAGTATCCTGGGGTTTTTCATGTGAAAAAAACCCGTCAAGCAATCACTTTGCCCTGACAATTGCTTTATAACAAGGGATGTGTTATGTACAATGGGCATTTATTACCCAAGTGTAAATGCTGAACTTGAGGTGGGGTATCCTGTTTATAGTGCCATGGAAGATGACATGCAAGGTTTTTAGGTTTCGTTCTCCTCTTGGCAGTTTGCAGCGGATGTTTCTGTTGATTCCACCACCACCACCCTGCCTTGTTCTGAATTCCAGGTCCGGGGATAAGGAATTTTGCTGAACTGTTTCCAGTGAGTTCCCTCTGGGCAGGGTCCCTGTTGCTTGTCTGTTTTATCCTCTTTGATTAAGTGCTCTTTGTGGCTCATCCGTAGTGTTTCTTTTCTGCTTACTATCCCATAGAAACCTGGTTCTCTTCGTGATTTTGGAGATCTTGTCTCATGTGGCAGCTTTGAATTATCTTTGAATCAGGCTGTCCCCGGATGACCTTTGCTTTTTGGTTATGTCACTAGTTTCTTCCAGAATTGTTTCTAACACTGTATTTCATCGGCTCAAACTGTCTTCCTTCTGGGCTACTTGTTGCTTGTTAGGACCATCCTGAGCTGGCTCAGGAAAATCCCTTTGGCGAAACTGCTTTTGCAACATGCAACACCTATTGAAAACAGGTGACTAAGTTGCAGTCATGTACTTAATTAGACTCAGCTCCAGTGGGGAAAGAACAGGATGTATGTATAGCATATAGACATTTCTAAATGACCACCTCCTGTTCTTCCCCCTGCTCCCTGCCAGCCTTTTTGTTTAATAGCACCTTTCAGTTTTGAGAGAAGGCTGTTAGGAAACACTCCCAAGCAGAGAGCAAAAATTAACATTTGTGTATCATAGTGTGACAAGGAACTAAGTGGAAGTGTACTTCTTTTTTTCTAAATGTGCCACCACAGTATTCTTCCTTTTAAACTATATTGTTGCCTTCTGTTGCGTCACTTGTGGAAGTTTGTTATTCACTGGAGTACAATCAACCCCTAATTTCACTTCCTGTTTTTATTTAAATATTTTTCTTTGCTTGACTCTGGAAGAATGTGGGTTTATGCATGTGTGTGTATATGTAGTCATACATATATATTCACACACATACATACACATGTGAAGAACACATGTATATATATTTTTATATATTTTTGTTGCTTTTTCTCTGTTTAAAACTGAATACAAATGATTTGCTTGAAAGTATATTTAGGATTATCAGTATAATATGCTGATTTGCTCACCTGCTTGGCTTCTTTTTAAATACCACTCGTATGATATAAATGCCAAGCCACTTGCTGTGTAAAAATTACATTAAGAGATAAAGCAAATAAAAGCGAGAATAAAAATTACTGTATTTGACCACAATTTAATCCATCCCTGGAGGTTTTATGTACAGAAGACTGCTAGAGACATCCTGACTACTTTGCTAAACAGATGTGCTTGGGAGAAACTGAATGATTTGAACTTCAGGTGTTAAAATAGAAGCAGTGTGTTGTTCTGCAGGGTAGTATTAGATTACAGTGGCTAGGAAGTAAGACTTTCGGTGTAAGTGCAAGAATAAGTAGCAAAAAAATCTCTGTTCCTCATTGCATTTCTTTCTCCTTGGCAGAATGTGTCACATTTTAATGTCTCGGCTTGTTATGATGTAATTCAGGAAATGAGTCTGTCCTTTTTCTGCAGTACTTTCTCTACAGCGTGTGGAGATAAGAACTGGTACACCTTGTTAATCAGCAAGTGTAGGAGTACTGCATTAACCAGTTCCTTAAGCATTTCAAACCAAACTACTTCCTCAGCACTGAAATCATTGCACGGTTAGGGGCTTCAAAAGAAGACAGAAGAATACAAGGAAATTGCTAAGGCTCCTCTAAGCATGAAGAGGGCATGAGGGAAGGATCTGAACATAAAATGAAAAGGCTAGTCCTGTTTGAGACTGTGGATGCTCTCTTTCAGAAAAAAAATGCCTTTTGTGAGGTAAAAGATTTTCTTCAGAATCTAGTTAGGATGCCAAAGTGAGTGTAAATCATCACACATGCAAATCTGCATGGGAAACTGATTAGGGCTAGCAATCCTGGAATGTATCTGCTGTAGAAAGAAGCCCTTAGACTTGAAACAAAGGTGTGGCCTGAGTAGCATGACCTAGGAAAAACCACTTTTTCACGTTAAACCTCTTCTCAAAACAGTGTTGATAGAAAGGACTGGAAAAGCTGATTTGAAATGTCTTGGATATTCACAAGTATTTAGAGAATTTGAAAGTCTCAAGACATCTGCAAGCTGATGCACAAATTTTGGGTGGCCACAGGTGTGGTGGCATAGTACCTCACTGGGACAGCTATGCCTGGCAGCTGTGCACGAGCTGTGAGCAGTGGGTCTGCGCTCACTGCAGGAGAGTTGTCACTGGTGGTAGTGACAACCCTTCCAAAAGTAATCACAACCTCTTTATCCTAGAAGGGGTTGAAACTTGAGGAAAATGGTGCTTGCATTTACATTTGATGCTCCAGCCCTCTGTCTGGATGCAGGGGAGACTTAACTCTGCAAACAGAAGATGCTGAGTGAGACACCAAGCACGTAACCCAAAATGAGGAGGTGTGGAAGGAGAGACATAACCTTAAAAACAAAAACAAGTGAAAAGATTTCTGTTTTGGTTTCTGTACTATTGACTTACGTGCCTGTAGTTTCTCTTGTGAAGAAGAGAAGTTAACGGGTGCTGCATATTCCCAACAGCACCTGGGACTATCAGACCTCCCCAGTCTTTTTCAGAAACAGGTCAAAGTAGGAGGTAAAAATACCGTAATGTTAAAAATACCCTTCAAAACAGCTAAGTAGCGTTGTGTCCATTCTCATTTTGATCTCTCTTATTCTGTTCCTCTTATCTTCTCTTTGCTCCAGAATAGCTCCTGTCTGCACATGCCTTGAGATTTCTTGAAGCTATTGTATTTTTCATTCAAGCACATTTTCTTCAGGAGGAGCACATAGATTATTTGAAAATTAATCCTTCTCCTCTTCCTTTTCCCAAGTCTAGAACGATAACAGAGAGATATTATACCTATTTGGTACTTTAGCTCAGTGTAACTTTTTTCTAAATATGGTGTCATGGAAAGCCTTAAGAACTTTCAGCACGCATTGGTAATTCATGTGTATAAATTAATAGCTGATTATGTTAGATAATAAATTAAGAGCAAGTGCTACAAGAACTTGCTCTGCCAGTCTGATTAAAAAAAACCAAACCATACCAAACAACATCAAATCAAAATAAACAAAACCTTGAGATCATTTGGTCCCTCTTTAGGAACAATTTATAGTTTCTTGGGGGTAGATTTTGAATTTTACTGTTTTGTGAACAGAGCTATTGCACCTTGGAATAAGTGGTGTATATAACTTGACACTGCAGAATTCTGTTCTCCAGGTAGATGTAAACACTCAGCTTCTATGAGTTTTATATGATCTTACTCATGTGAAAGAGGCTGTTCCTTAAATTCAAGATAAGTGTAGTCCTGAGTCTCAGCAGTGACTCAAGCCTAAGTTGTGGAATTGAAATCCTCATTCTTTCTTAACAGGAATCTTTTTAAAATGCCTGAAATTCATAATAAAATTAAGAATGGTGTTTAAAAAAAAAAAGTAGCTCAGAGATTAGCACCTTCAGTTTGCTCACCTTTCTAGAAATAGTGCCTTGTGAGTGTTTTATTTTCCTCTGATTTCACCACTGGATGAATCATTTGCCTTCAGTTTCCTGACCATGTCAGTACCCCCACAGCAGCTACGTTGAAGAAAATACAGAATGTACTTACCCAGCTGGCACAGGACCCTGTTTCTTTGCTTTTTGATTTTTTTTTTCCCCGCTCTCTCTCCAGCTCTGGTTTTCACTCAAATCCTATAGTTTTGTACCCTTCTGTCTGTGGTGCGGCTTGGAAAAAAATCCCTATAGGAATGAGGTAGAGGTTGCCATGGTAACTGGGGTGTTTTTGGTTTTTTCCTTCACTTGTTTGGTTTTGTGGTGATAGGAAGTGTTGAGATGCCTTAGATAATGCTGAGATTACCCTGAAGCTAAAAGAGGAAGAACGCTTATCTTGGGGTTATGTATATTAATAACGTGGCCTACATTTTAATTGCACTCTGCATTTCTTTTAAAAAATATAACTGCTGTGGATGTCGGTGGGCGCTATGATAGCTAAGATTAGCCGTGGTTTTTATTCTAGTCTCTGCAGGATTTTTTTATTACGTTTTTATGTTCTGTGTTCAGTTTTTAAGAGGCAAGATGGAAGGAAGTGCACCTCTTAGGGATTGCAACCCTCCTGCTTACTGGTTATCTCACTGAGCGGAGGAGGCTGGTTTTATGTAAAATGCTGCCTCTCTCTCCTTCCTTGGTCCATTCAAAGGCTTATGCGTGTTTTGGAGGGAATTCTTGAGTTTCTCCCCCCACTAGAGCACTGGGCAAATTCATTCAGGCTCTGTGTGTGCAGGATACATGTGCAATGTACATTGTCTGCCCCTGGTGATAGTCCGATAGGTGCACAGGACTACATTACAGCTGCTCGGAATACTGTAGTGTTGAGAATGTCTCCAGATCTTTGAGTATTGTGAGGGATTCCAGGCAACTGTGTCAACATCAGAGTTTTCTGCCAAAATGCCATCATGGCTTATGAAGTCCTACCATGCATTAAATTCTGCTATGATCCGCCCTGTTTATTTAAGTGTAACTCAAATGCTTCTCTTTCAAAGCTGAAGATGTGCTGCTTTTGTTTCCCTTTTTTAAGTGGGGAGGCATTTTGGCTTGAATATGTCTAAAATTGCAGAAGTGTTAACAGGAACGATTTTTGTAGGAGACATCTGTGTTGTCCACCTGGATCGTCAGAAACTAGATGTTGAATTATGACATTGACATTGTGGTGTGTGAAGTTATATGGACTATAATGGTGCTTATGTGACAGTGATGCAGGAGGCCACATATGTGAGGGCTGGAAACCTGCAGAGTTTATGTAGGTTCCCTAAGCATGATGAAGTTTTAGTGATAAGGACGCTTGCAGTAAATGTCAAATTGTTTTAGTGGATTTTCCTTAAAATTGAGGGCTGGGTCAGACTGCCCTGTGTTTTCTGTTGTGTTACTGTGTTCTGAGTACTGTAAGCTATAGCTCATTGTTTTGACCAGTATCTGTGAGTCAGCTGGAAAATGCTGATAAACAATTGACAAAGTTTCTCTTTGTAAAGCATCACCCTGAAAGCAGTAAATTGGAGAAGCTGTTGCAGGCAACAGCTGCAGGGACTTAAGTACCATGTCGTCAAAATTCATGACACTGGTGCGTATGTCCTACAGTAGGTGGTTCTGTGGTCCAGCGGGGTTTTCCTTGTCGCTTTCCATTACATGTTTCTCTGCCCCTGCTGTCCCACTTGACTTAGAGATGCTGTAGAGCTGGCACCTCTCTGCTCTAGCCACTGTTTTTTATCTGTGGTTCAGTCCATCACATGGGCAATCTGCAGCAGAAGACGAGAGGCTCCAGCTTAAGACAGAGCCAGGGAAAAAGACCGATGTTTAAGTGGTCTTCAAGAGGCTTGTCTGTACTGGTATCAGGTATTTGGTTTTCTTCTTACCCCTGTGGCATCTTGCTGAAATTTTGAGTTGGGTGTCATTGGAAGATCTCTCTTCTCCCTTCAGGGGTGTTAGGAGCTATAGCCTGCCACTGCAGGTGCAGTGAGTGTTATCAGAGGTTTTTCTGTCAGACTTCAAGCTGGCTTGACCTTTTTTGGCTGTGTAAAGGATGCAGTCTGGAATACCTGGCAAAAAGCAATGACTGTGTTACATGTGCTGGCATCTGGTTTGTATGGGCAACCTTCATCCTCTAGTCTGTACAGAAGAGCTACTGGAGTGCTTAATTGCTTGCCCTCAGATAGACAGATTTCTGTGGTTCAGAGATTTTCTTTTCAGCATCCCTGTCTTCAGCATCACTTGAGTACCACTGCTGGCCCCCTAAGATTGGGAGCTTGTGATTCCTCCTCACTGGAAGGAGAGACACAGCCATCCTGATGGTCTTTGGCTGTTGCATGGTGGGTGCGACTTCCCAGTATAGCATTACCATGCTAGAAACATGCAGTGGGAAGATGAATTCTGTGGACAGAGGGCAAAAACTATGTTCCTCCAGGCTCCCTGTGCAACTCCGCATTGTGAGTGGTATGCCTCTTCCTCTGGAGGATCTTCTTTGGAGAACTGTCAGGAGTTGAGTTGCTGAGCTCTCTCCTGGTGCTGTAGCCCTCTTGGAGATTTCTGGTTTCCCATCAGTGAACCAGTGCCTTGTCCCCAGGGCACTACCTTGTCTTTGGCCTAATCCTCAAGAGAAAGGAAGAGAAGGTGTTGGTGCTTTCTGGATCTGAATGCGAGTTTGGCACTAGCCATCTTCCATCTGTCGAAAGAAGAAAAAGCTCTTAATGTTGGGGACCTGTTCTGTGCTAAAATCGCACACCTTTGAAATTCTGTGCCCACCTTTGTTTCACAGGTGGAAGGTCTGATCCAGCTGTCTTTCAAGAGGGAGAAAGTAAAGTCTATGCAGAACTTGCCTTTCTCATAGAATAGTTTGGGTTAGAAGGGACCTTTAAAGGTCATCCAGTCCAAGCCCCTTGCAGTAAGCAGGGGCATCTTCAACTAGATCAGGTTGCTCAGAGCCCCGTCCAGCCTGACCTTGAATGTGTCCAGGGATGGGGCATCTACCACCTTTCTGGGCAACCTCTTCCAGTGTCTCACCACCCTCATTGTAAAAAATTTTCTCCTTATCTTGTCTAAATCTACCCTCTCTCAGTTTAAAACCATTGCCCCTTGTCTTATTGCTTCAGGCCCTACTAAAAAATCTGTTCCCATCTTTCTTAAAAACCCCCTTTAAGTACTGAAAGGCCGCAGTAAGGTCTCCCCGCAGCCTTCTCTTCTCCAGGCTGAACAATCCCAGCTCTCTCAGCCTGTCCTCGTAGGAGAGGTGCTCCAGCCCTTGGATCATTTTTGTGGCCCTCCTCTGGACCTGCTGCAACAGGTCCACGTCATTCCTGTGCTGGGGGCTCCAGAGCTGGACGCAGCACTCCAGGTGGGGTCTCACCAGAGTGGAATGAAGTGGCAGAATCACCTCCCTCGACCTGCTGGCCTCGCTTCTTGTGATGCAGCCCAGGAGATAGTTGGCCTTATGGGCTGTGAGCACACATTGCTGGCTCATGTCTGGCTTTTCATCCACCAGTACCCCCAAGTCCTTCTCTGCAGGGCTGCTCTCAATCCCTTCATCCCCCAGCCTGTACTGATAGGGGTGGTTGCCCCGACCCAGGTGCAGGACCTTGCACTTGGCCTTGTTGAACCTCATGACGTTCTCACAGGCCCACCTCTCCAGCTTGTCCAGGTCCCTCTGGAAGACATCCCGTCCTTCAGGCATATGAACTGCACCACTCAGCTTGGTGTCATCTGCAAACTTGCTGCGGGTGCTCTTGATCCCACTGTGTATGTCATTGATAAAGATATTAAACAGTACTAGTCCCAATACAGACCACTGAGGGACACCACTTGTCACCAGTCTCCATCTGGACATTGTACTGTTGATCACTACCCTCTGGATGTGGCCATCCAGCCAATTTGTTTCATTGAAGGCTGTATTCAGGCCATATTGTTATTGGCCATACTGTACAGCATGGAAGGGGAGTAGACTGAAGCATGTTAACTGGAGAGGGTGGACCCCTCTTCTTTGTATAAGTACAGCTCATAGGGTGTCTAGAGTTTCTGCTACCTGTGGTTGTGACCTAGACCTCTTGACCAAATGGAGATGGCTGCTTTTGGTACTGTGGTATAGCTTGCTTGTGCAGTTGTTATCTGTGCTTTGGAGTGCAAGCCCTGGTGGAACTGAGTGCACAGCGTAGATGCCTTTGTTGTCTTTCCAGGTGTAGGTGCTCTAGCTTCGCCTGCTTAGCAGGATTTAGAAAACCTGCACTGGGTGAAGTCAGGAGATGGGAGGATGGGGAGGGTGCTTTTGTGACAAGGGGAAGTTCTGTTAGGTCATTTGTCAGTACTGGGCTTACTGTACCAGGGACGATGGAGAAGCAACATGGAGTTTGTTGTTAGACTTAAGAATATTTACAGCCTTTACTGATGAGAGAGTGAGAGGTCCTTAGTGTAGCCCAGGGGATTTGTAAGGCTACCACCGTTCAAGCAAACCTACTATAAGCACATTGGTGCTTTTATGTATGATTGACGGTTCAAGTATATCATTGAACTCATTTGACTGTTACATTATTCAGTAGCTTGTCTTGTTTTCACTTGACTTGTTGCTATGTTATTTCCTACCAGCATATCTGAAATACAAATGAATAGGAATTCAGATGTGCTGCCTTGAAATTACAGAGCTCAGATGTTACAAAACCTTTTTTTTTGGGTATCTATACCTATAAATAAAGCTTGCTCTCATGTAGACAATTCTGGAAATATAAACTACAATGCAATCCACGTTGTGTTTGCGGAAACTGCATTTTTATCAGACAAGGTTGTGCTGGTTTTGGCTGGGATAGGGTTAATTTTCTTAGTAATAGCTAATATGGGGCTATGTTTTGGATTTGTGCTGGAAACAGTGTGGGTAATACAGGGATGTTTTAGTTACTGCTGAGCAGGGCTTACACAGAGTCAAGGCCTTTTCTGCTCCTCACCCCACCCCACCAGCGAGTAGGCAAGAAGTTGGGAGGAGACACAGCCGGGACAGCTGACCCCAACTGACCCAAGGGATGTCCCACACCATATGGCATCATGCTCAGCATATAAAGCTGGGGGGAGAAGAAGGAAGGGGGGACATTTGGAGTAATGGCGTTTGTATTCCCAAGTCACCGTTACACGTGATGGAGCCCTGCTCTCCTGGAGATGGCTGAACACCTGCCTGCCCATGGGAAGGAGTGAATGAGTTCCTTGGTTTGCTTTGCTTGCGTGTGTGGCTTTTGCTTTACCTGTTAGACTGTCTTTATCTCAACCCACAGGGAGGAGTGAGTGAGCGGCTGTGTGGGGCTTAGTTGCTGGGTGGGGTTAAACCACAACAAGGGTATGTGCTGGTATCTCTGTTTAAAGCAGAGGCAGGTATGGCTGGTTAGTTGGTACCAGAGAGTTCTGGAGAGAGATAGGACCTGGCAAGTACAAGTGATCTGTAAGGATGCTCAGTAAACATTTGGAAAACCTTAACAGGTTTCTCATTTCTTCTGGATTTTCAGGGGAATAGGATCCACAATGTGGTCTTAAAACTGTAAGACAAGCAAAGGCCCAAGGTTTCTTGACCGCAGTGAGAGGAGGGTGTTTTTAATGCCTGACTTCTTAAAGCTTTCAGAGATTTTTTCCATTCCCGT
Source organism: Sula dactylatra (assembly GCA_013389905.1). Taxonomy (NCBI): domain Eukaryota; kingdom Metazoa; phylum Chordata; class Aves; order Suliformes; family Sulidae; genus Sula; species Sula dactylatra. Next base: position 40,818 of record WEKW01008290.1, read on the forward strand.
TTTGCTGTTGTTTGAAATGTTCTGGGAAGACCAAAGCTTCTAGTGACAGCTTTCCTGGTGACATTTAGCAAGCATTGCACAACAGATGTCTTAACTTAAACTAGGTTGTGTTTTTGTCTGAGAGAGCACACCGATATTGCATACAGGTCTTTGCATTTTTCTGCTGAATTGGGTAATAAGCTGGCAGGGCCCATGTACTGCATCCAGCATTCCTTTCAGTGAATAGTCACAGTATTCAGCCTGGCCTGTGGTCATGGTCTTAAACAAAAAAGCTAAATGTGTCTGTGTTGGCAAGCTGCTATGATGGAAAAGGAGCTTAAAGCTGTGTAACAAATGTAAAAGTTAAGTCTCACAAACTTCAAGTGAAAAGAGAGCGTTGCTTTTAAGTAACTCATGAAAATAGCATCTCCATCAGCTTGAATGGTCCTGTCTGCATAAGCAGTCTGGTAAGTGTGTTTTATATAACTTAAAAACATTGAGATTTTTTTAAAAAAGGTATTTTTTTCCAGTCTGTGACTATTTAGCCTGTGAGTATTTCCTGAAAGTTATTGTTTTCTGGCTGTCAATGGATCACAAAGACTATCCCACTGAATAAAATAGCCTGCTTGCAGGATCGAGGACAACTTCAGAAGTGAGTGAAAAAGCCCCTGAGGGGCAGAGTCACTGTAAGATTAAGCCTATATTTGGGGTTCTGTCATGTCATACACATGCTACAGAAGAGCAGGAAGAGATGAGGAAATAACCTACTTAGCTTTTGACCAAAATAAAACTTTGTTTTGATAAAGTTAGACTGACTTGGCCTGAATTGCCTTGGTGGTGATAATGCCCTTTAAGTCCCACTGATTCATTGTTTGGGAAGTAGAGACTGTTATTGTTTTCTTGCATAACAGCTTTGAAGCTTTGGTTTACTCCCTGGCTTTGCTAGATTTCTTGTTTGTTTTGCTCTGTCCATCTATAGGCAGTTGTCCTTCCTCCTTCCATCTTTTAAGTACACTGCAGTAGCTATGCCTCCTGCACTGGGCATCCTTGCCATTGTGTGCATGGGTGTACTTTTATTAAAGTAATTTGAGCAAGCTGATTCTTCCATGTTCAGCTCTTCCATACCCATCTTCCTTCCCCAAGCACTTGTAATCAGCCTCTTTATAAATCAGTGCTGCAGTTTCATGACTGTGAGCCCTGGCAGAACTGAAGTGGAAGCTAAGACCTCCCTATGAATGCTGGCAAACAAAATGGGAATTTTGGAAGCCTTTGCAGGTCCTGGACTAATGCAGTTTGGTTTAGTGATCCACCAGAAGGCAGAGGGCCCTGCTGTGTTTCAGGATAACCCTGGGGAAAAAAGTGGCTGGACTGCACAAATGCTTGCAATCCCCTTCCTTAATGAGAGGGGTAATAAGAGAACATCTTGTTTTCTCTTAGTCTAGCAGTGATTGCCGGTGCTTTTAAAAAAAGACGTGATTTTTTGCTTGCTGAGCACTATCTGTTTTTGTGTGAGGGGAGGGGTGAGCATAACCATTGGAAAGATGATGTAAGATTTGCCACTTTATCTGTCTTCTGCTGTCCTTTCTGTTCTGCTGTCAGAAAGCGCCCAAAATAAGTGTCTTTGCATTGTTAAAATAACCAGCGCCGTGCCTCGCTATGGTACCTAGCTGTAGAAATAATTGCAAAGAGAAAGGAAGATAAACAGTTCCTCATGGCTGTAGTACACAGGGCAAGAAATACTGGACCTAAGTTGTAAAAAGGGAGGTTTGGTTTGGACATTAAGTACCACATTCCTAACTGTAAGGACTTTGGAGGACATAGAGGTGGCTGTGCAGAAAGGCTGTCAATTCTTTCCTGGGTTTCTGGAGCAGGTTTGGTTGACAGTTGTCTGGAACACAGAAGGACAGACCAGCTGAGCTCTTGAGGTCACTTGCTGCCCAGTTTTCTGTAAAAATTGATGTGTTGCCTACATGCTTTCATTACAGTTGCCTCTGGGACATACTGAGATTCATGCCCAAAGTAGTAAATATTTTTGTAGAAATTATTTTGACAGTGTAGGTACGTGGCACAGAAATAACACACTGTCTAAACTATGGTGTGCGAATGTTTGACATCAGCTGAGCAGAGTTGTTGGTACTCTTCTGTCTTTCTGCTTGGAATGAGTTTTGGTTTGCAGATCTGAGAGGAAAAGGATGGAAATCCCAGTGCTTCCCTCATCGTTTGGTCTCAGGAATGTCCTCATCTCTTCCTTCCCAGCTGGTGTCTTCTCAGGAGCAAATCATGCAAGACCTTTGAATTCCCACAGTCATTTGTTTTAATAAATGCTGAGACTTTTCTGTTAATTGCTGAATTTGTAGCGTTCTCAGGCTTGGCATCTGGAATAGGAGAACATTTCATAATTCTGAGGGACATTCGTATTCTGAAGAATAGCTCTGACTTCAGGGAGAGGAAATGTCTAATTGCAAAATAGGTTGCAACAATAGCTCGATGTAGCATAGACAAATTCAGATACTCCCTCTTGTTCTGGATTGTTGATGCCTTATAAAGTTGATGACGTACGGAACAAAGATTTGTAATAATTGTGTCTGTTTAAGAGAAATATGTATGTTGCTGGAAGTACTGATGGGTATCTCTTCTTGTCACTAAACTCTACAGGAAGCCTGGGAATGTTTTTGAGGGTATAACTTACCTGTAATTGATTCTTTCATCTTGATAAAAACAAGATATATGTTACATGGTCTAATTTATAATCTGGTGTATTGACTTGAAGTAAAAGAATTTCGGCTTCTGTAAATTGTTGTGCTTTATCAAGCTGAAAGGAATCATGTTGATTTACAGCATGTGAGAGTCTGACCTTAACTCTTTAGACTACATAGTCAGATGTTCTGCGCTCATAACAGTAATGCTCTCTACTGGAGTTAGTGAAAGTGAAAATTAGTGAAAGTATTGAAAAGGAATTGAAAAATAACCCTGCTGGAGTAAATTACCCTACTGGACTAAATGGCATGAGCCTTTATTCTTTCTGTAGTACCTGTTGCATTTAAAACAGTCATATTTGCTAAGAAGCATAAGGCTTGAAACTGCACTGCTGCCCTTTGTGCTGCCCTGAGACTGCTGCTAAACTTGATGGCTCTGATTTTTCGCTGAGGTCGGTGGTCTGTTGCACCAGGCATGTGGTAGTGTAGAAAGAGCCTGTGCTGTCACCTTCCCAAGAAGTCCATCTAACTCCAGCAGTTCCCTGGAGAAACAGCAACAGTTGTACTCCTGGGGCTTATTATGCTGGAGTTTGCAGCCAGGAGACAGGTGGTTCTTTGATCCATCTGCTAGCAATGCGGGCTCTGACCAAAGTTATCACAAGGTATGTCTGTAATCTTATCCTTTTGCCACCTGTAAGGAGCTGGACTTTTTTGTGTACCCCTTCAGTCAATTGCCCCTCTCTTGGGGCAGTCAAACGTTGGGGCAATTGTGGTCTGTTGCAGTCTTCTCACAGCAAAATCTGGCAATGTGTGGTGGGAAGCATTAAGGGGCATGGTCTTGGTTTTTCAGAGACCTGCCTGCTTTCAGTTGGCAGAAAATGTTGCTTCTTGCAGCTGCTGGGATTTGTTCGGATGGAAAAGGAAAAATTTCCTTACAGATGAGTTTCATTTGATGTATAAAATGCAGTAATTTAGTTGAAGGCTGTAGTGTGAAAAAGGAGGAGAGAGAATCTGAGTGTGGGGGTTTATGAGAAAGAGTGGAAGTTGCTGTAAAGCTGGAGATGGGGAGAACCTAATTGTACCACCTGCATCTGGTCCAGGAAGCTATTTATAAACAGGTTTGATTTTTAAAATGAATACTTCCAATTTTTAAGCCTAAAATATGTGTGAGTACAGAGATACTTTCCAGTTCAGGGTAAGAGGAGTAAAGTTGCACTTCAGATACCTGATGAGGACATTGTCTGTTTCTCCATCTGTTATGTAGAACTATCTCCATCTATTATTTCTCCATCTGTTTCTGTTTCTCCATCTATTATGTTTCATCTTTTTTTAAAGATAGCCTTTTAAAGATGATGTGTTTGGATAGGGATCATCTTATAACACTTTCAGACACCTGATGTTGAGAAAAAAAGCTGCCCAATATTTAATCTGGTAGAAGCTTTTTTTCATCCTGTACAATTTCCATGCACTCAGGTAAATGTAGACAACATTCCCCTGGCCACTGAAAGGGTGGTCCAGTGCCAGAGTCACTTGCTAGCCATAACCACAGCCTTTTCTTTGTCTTGGTTTTTTGAACTTCTTAGCAGAAGACAGATATAACCACAGGTACTGCACGTACTGCAAGGTTCCCTTGGGAAATGAAATTTGGCTTTCAGGTTGTCCAAAATGCCAAAAAGAAAACCACACTGATTGCAGGCCTGGGTTTGGGTGGCAGACAAAAGTGATAGAGGGAAGCAATGAATTCTAACAAGGTTGCAGGTGGATTCACGGCAGCGATGCCTTAGTAGGGCAGGGCGTATGCTACTTGTCCGTCTCATTAACAGCCCACCACCCTCTCTACAAAGGCCTGTAGTGAACTGAGAGTTCGTGCTGGACACCAGCTGCTGAGGATTGCAGAAGAATCTTCTAAGTGAATTAATTTTAATTTACCATTTTATTGCCTGGGGTCGATCAATGTAAAGTGATGCGTATGAAGGGGGGGGAAATACTCTTACCAGTTGATGAGTTTTTAGAGATCAGGCAAGAAATGAAGTTAGTGTTGTAATGCTGTGTCCAGGGTAATACGTGCCTAGTCTGTAATTGTCAAAAAAAAGGCAAACTGAGTGCTAGACATTATTAGGAAAGGAACGGGGAGGAGTGGCACAAAAGCCATCTCGGTGCCACGATATAAACTCACAGTGTGCACGTAGTGCCTATGCAGTGGCTGAGCTGCTGGCACGTCCATAGGAGTTTCATGCAGCATTACATCTTCAAGAAGGCATTTTTTTTTTAATCCTTCTTGTAATTCTTTCATGTAATCTATGTAAATTTATAGGGCTTTTTGTAGGGGATTGTAGAGAGTTATGTCAGGCCGTCCAGTCCAGTAAACTCTCCAAAACAGTGACTTCTTCCAAGTCTTACATTTAACAAGATGCCCCAGAGAATTACTGCATTTCATTTAGATTTACTTACATTCACATTAATGAGCTGAGTATGTTCTTTAATGCACTGCACTTAAATTTTTCCAGAAATGAAAAATTTGTTGTGCTCTGATAGCTGGAAAAACAATTCTCAGTTACTGGCTGAGCGAATGGTTCATTTTAAAACCAAGAATAAACCCTTTAGTCAATTAGGTCATTCAGAAATCTATAACCTTTGTTAAAAGATTAGAGTAGACTTTGGCAGGCACTTGCTGGGAGTTACAATTTGTGTGCAGGTGAGCAAAATTTGAGTGAGTCACAGATAACACCGAACAAAAACATTATTTGCCAAGTCAGCCAGACAATACTGAGGAGTTGTGGTGTTGTCGCTTCATGTCAGGGTATAATATTTTTCCAGTGCCGGCTCTGTGACAAGCAGTTGGCCAAAACCACTGTGTTGTTTCTTGGGAGTTACTGAAGCTTGCTGTGGGTCTGCCGTGCGCCGGTGCATGCGAGGTATGCATGGAGAGAGCGCTTGGCTGCATGAACTTGCCTCTGTCTTTGGGTGCAAGAGCTCTCTCTTTTTGAGAGTCCTCAGTGTGATCTGTGGCAATGAGAAGGGTGATGGCTCCTGTGTTAGTACTGGATCAGGTCCTGCAAAACCTGTGGGTCGTGGCACCCTGCAGGGAAGACAACAGGGGGGAATTGTTGGAAGAAGGAGAGAGTGTTACTGCTGCTTGTCGTACTGGTGTAAGTTAATTGAGATGTAAGAACCAAAGGCAGAGGGGCAGGAGGCGACTGGCAGGACAACAAATCCAGACAACAGAGAGCTGGAGGAGGAATTGCGGTTTACTTTGTAGGTGCTTCTGTTAAGTACAGAGCAAGTGCTCATTGAAATGGGAGAAGTGCTCTTGGGTTAAGAACACACATGTGAATAGGTCCACAGTGAATCTTGTGTTAAACTGATCACACTTCCAGGAAAGGATTAAATCCATCTTGGTCTTTGTGTTGACATTCCTTGATCCTCCTTGAAGAGCAATTTGGTAGCTCTACTTTTAAAAGTGTTTAGCAAATGTAGAATTAGATTTATAACTACAGTTGTTAAAGTTACAATAAAAATTAAGTAAAGACTGACAGGTTAAAATATAAATTTACAAACAAATTTGTTTGAAAAACAGCAGAACTGAATTATGATTAGTATCTCCTCAGAGAGGAAACAAAAGTAATTTTCAATAACTTCTAGGATTTTGCTCAGGACTGGGTGGTCTTTTCAAAAGTGGGAGAAGATGATGTGTTAAATTTGGTATTTCCTAAGTGATTCTAACCTAGCCACTGTTTGCATGGGACACTGATACATTGCTAGAGTCTGTACAGAACATAAGCCACCTTTTTCCCACTTTTGGGATCTGCTTTGAAGTCTGTCTTGAGGACAGAGAAAAAAAGGGTTTTATGGAAAAGTGTGGCATACTGGAGGGTGTAAATAGGCCTTGCTTTGCCAGCAAGTGTTAACACAGCTCATGAGGTATAGTCATGCCCAGCTTTTATCTCCTGCCTTCCTAGGGAGGGCTGGAGAGAGATGTTTTCTGTTTCCTTGCAAGTGTATGTTGGAGAGCTTTCTAGTCTGCCCACTTCTGCACCAAAAAAAAAGACAGAAAACAGTGCCATTTCACTGAATTTCATTAATCGCTGATGCTTTCTCCTTGACTAGCTCTCACCCCTTCATGAAGTTCTTGACAGCTGCCTGTTTGTATTTGAAGCTTCATATTGTGGCCTTTTGTGGCTTGGAGCTGTGGGAACCATAGTCACCATGCTTATGCCTGGAGAGGTCAGTCCCTCTCACCTAGCCAGGTTCAGCTGAGCTTCAGGCACCACCTGCGAGACAGTGAAGAGGCTGCCTAAACAAGTGGCTGGGACAAATGTCTTCTCGTGGTGGTAGGGCATATGTGGTAAATTTCAGATTGGCTGGTAGTAGGCAGGTAGCTTTTCTCCTGCAGCTCCTGCAGACCTGCTCTCACAGCAACCAGCTGACCCTCCTAAAAGCATCAGTAGAAATGTTGCAGAGACCTGAGGAGGGAGTAGGTTATATCTATCTACATCCATGTTGAGATAACATGCATAAGTGTAAGAATTCACCGGTTCTGTGTGTGGGGTTGTACCTGTTTTCTGGAGCAGAAGATGCATCCTCTGTCCAGACAATCACTTTGTTCTTTCTGGTCTCCTCTGTGCTGATGGGCTGTGTGCTCCTCCCTCCATAGTGACCACCTCTGGAAGTGTTGCGCATCTGCATTTTCAGCTCTGAAAATCTGCTTTATCATCCCTTTGTTGACTGTTTCCATCCCTTATCTGCCCCATTTAATCAGGAATGCTCTCAACCTTAAAGATGTACATAACACTTCATAGCACCCCGCAGAAGGTTTGGATCTGCTCCGTTCCCACTTTCTTTCATCAGTGCAGTAATCACTCTCTGTTTAACCATGGATGATGAATAACATTTGTACGCAGTAGTGACTTGCAGTGCTGCTTCTCTTTCTGACTTGCAGACTAATGAAAAACAAATGTCTGCCTACTGCTCACATTAAGCTGAGCACCAATCTGAAAGGGGTCATCCTTCTTTTTGAGCCACCAAAAGGAAAGGTTACTTTGCATAGACTGGCAGTAAGCCACATAGAGAAGTGGACCTGGAGTTTAATGTTTGAATTGGCATGAGAGAGGCTGTGTTGTTGAATCAGAAGTCAATGAGCTGGAGAAGGAGGAGGAGAGGAAAATTGACTGCTTTTGATGGCACTAGCACATACAATCAGTAACGGCAATGGGCTGCAAATGGGAAGCTTGAAGCGCATGGGCTTTTTTTCAGTTGCTGGTGAAACTTAGGAAGTGGTACAATGTGCTTCTGAAAAGCAGGGATGCGTGAAAGCCTCCCTGTGTACAGCAACGGTTGCCACTGGCAAGTGATCTTCTGCCCAGGCACTGGGAGAGGTCTGTTCTTCCACGCAAGAGGTCAGGGCCTGAGCACCTGCGTAAGGCTTCACGTGTGGACTGGTGGAGAGTTATTTGGAAAGGAGGATTCTGAAGCCATAGCTGCATGGCTTATTAGTTCCTAATTAATGTGAGGTGGTTGGAGTGAAATGAAGAATCCCTTGTTTTCTTTGCACAGTTTAATAACATGTAAATCCACAGTAAGAAGCTGTGGAAAATATCACTCCCATGATAAATGATTTTTTTCAAACACGTCTGGCTTGAATGCTTGCTTTGTGGAGCTTGAGTGGAATTCTAAACCTGTTGCTTCCACAGTAAAAGATGTAATTAGTTGCTCTTGATGTTCGAAGCTGTATGCAGCTGGTGACCTTTAATTTCATCTCCTTCATCCATTACACTGTGTCTGTAACAATACTGTGTTTTCTCCCATTTATTCCTGCCACATGCACTAGGTTGTAGAATAATTCACTTTCAAATGTGTCCATCTGCTTTGGCTACATCAAAGAGCTATTTTGTACTTTAGACTGTTTAAAATATCTTTTGAAATTTTAGAGCTCATTTTGGTGCTTATGGAGAGAGTATGTGAAAGGGTATGACTTGCTGTAGTCCTGTAATGCATTGGGATAAACTCTCCTTCCTTTTCCATTGCCAGCATCTTGGTAACAAAACCAGCTGGAGTTCACACACTGCAAGAAGTGTGACAGTTGTGTAGGTTCTCAAACCAAGGGGAGAGCAAATGTGATTAAAAAGATGTGCTCCTAATTCTGTTTGACTCCATATGATTGATTGGTTTTTTACTTTGTTTTTAACAAAGTCCCTTGTTTGTGAAGACTTGCTCACAGTTCTTATTTTATTTCCACAGTTTGCAACTTCATGTCTCATGAAAAGTGCCTCAAGAATGTCAAGATACCATGCTCATGTATTGCTCCAAGCCTTGTAAAGGTGAGTAAGCACACACTGCCTTGTCTCTTTCTTGGGGTAACAGCACAAACTTGTCACTAATGAACAGGATGTAGTACAGTGGTGGCTTGTTAATATTGTAATGCTTAAATCAATTGTGTTAATCGTCTCTAAGGCTCTTATAGCTGCTCAAAGGCAAAGTTATATTTCCTTTGAAAAGCCCCTGCTATGGGAAGCTGTGGATAGTCTGTCTTTGAAGAGCAGTTAGTTGCATTCTTTAAATATTACTAGATGTTCTTACTTGTGTGTCATTACCTGGAAGCCTCGCAGTAATGGAATGGGTATGGATATCAATTGATTGATATCAGTGCTCTCAGAAAACCATACCGTGTGTCATACTAAAGAACAACTCTGTACACCACCGAATTTTTTACAGCAATTATATCTTACTGGGAAAATGCTACAGCTTCTCTGCCTAGCGAAGGGGCTGTGTTTGGTTTCTGTTGATTGCTGCAGCTTAAGAATTTGCTTTTTTATTGTGTCCAGAGAATGAAGTCACTGCATTAAAAGCATAGGATTTCAAAGGCAAAAAATCAGAGGGTAGGACTTCAATTGATGGTTATAATTCAGATTTATTTATTTTGGTAATTAATAAAGTACTTGCTTTCAGATGCCCTGTGACTATTTCTCCCACAAGACTTCATGCTTAACAGATTGATTTTAAACGGTGTGAAAGATGAATCAACTTTGAAGAAGATAATAGGATGCAACTAAGGTATTAAGAAGCTAAATTAAGGAGAAAATGAAGAGTCTTATCCACTTGGCAAAGGATGACAGAAAAGGAAAAACAGGGAAGAAGGAGATGAGTAACTTACTAGAGGAGTAGTAAAACACTACAAATACCTTAAGGAGCCATATGCAAAAGTCAAACAAGGCATGGCTATAAAATCAGAATCACGTGCATTACAGACCTGGCTGATTAAAAACACATTTATGGGAACACATT
>WEKW01008292.1:3737-16733 GCA_013389905.1 Sula dactylatra
CATAATCAAGACAAATTGTCTTTGGTTCCACAAGACTTAACAAAGATAGCACTAACTAATACAATTATTGTTTCAAATTCCAACAAGTTCTTCTACTCAATTTTTGTTTTACCAGTTTCTATTAGTTTCTCAGAACAAACAGTAACTACCTGGTAAGGTTTCTACAGTCACGAGTTTCACAACACACAATATACTGTTTGATTCCCCACCACCTTGGTTACATCAAGACTAGGCAGTATCTCAGGGCCTGTGACTCAGAGAGACGGCAAAGCTTCCTCAGAGCTTGTTAGCTTTCTGGCTGGGTGTGGAGATGATTTGAATTAGCGAGTTCTGTGCACAGAGGCACTGCTCCCACCTGATTTCCCACAGTCTTGTTTCCCATGTCCTGACAGCTCCTCCCCAGCCCCTATGAAACCTTATTCCCTTTTCTCCAGCACCTTGTTTCATGGTCCTGCCCCAGTACCTCCAGTTCTCTTGACCCCAGCATCTGCAGGGATACCACTCCCAGATTCCTCCTATATCCACAACTGCTGGCAGGGAAAGGGCCAGCTCATGCTCCATTTGGCTTTCACCTCTGCTTTGCTGAATGGCCAAATGTCAGCACCAGTGGGACAGATAACTGCTGTATGCAGGCACCAGCCTTTCCCTCACAGGGGCCCTGATCTCCTGCGCCCAGACAATGAATTTTATGAGACTTGTAGAAACTTCACACTTGAGATACCTGGACTTCTGCCAGACTGGGCAAAACTGGACAATGAGTTTCGGATTTAGTTGTTTGACAGAAGTGGGCAAACAACACTAGGACATCATGAGTCTCATCCTTGTAGGAAATGAGGCTGACAAAAGAGAGACTGAGACCCTTATACCTCCCATTCGAAAACTAAAACCCAGGGTGTCTCTCCTTCTAAAAGTATTAGCTCATAAAATGTGAGGGTTTAGAAAAGCTATGCCACCTTCATTTGTATTCTGTGTTTGGAGATGTGAGGCACATTTCTACAGCTATCAGGAAAACAGGCAGACACATACAGGTCCAAGACCTTGCTAGCATCTAATGGAAGGAAACTCTGTTATAAGCTCACATCTTACTAAAAGCCAGAGAACCTACATAAGTCAGTGCCCTCACCTCATCCTTCCCATCTCATGGGAAGTGAAAGCCTGTACCTCCTTTGACACCAAAGGCAGTCAGCCACAAGGTCCCCAGAAGGAACCAAGATGCATTTGTTCTTGTGCTCACAGAACTCCTGCCTTTTTAAAATAAAGCACAAAATCCCATGACAATGGGACCTGGGGGTTTGAGCAAAGCCTGAGATAACAGAGAATCATGGAATCATAGAATGGTTTGGGTTGGAAGGGACATTTGAACATCATCTAGTCCAACCCCCCTGCCATGGGCAGGGACATTATCCACTAGATCAGGTTGCTCAAAGTCCCATTCAACCTGACCTTGAACACTTCCAATGGTGGGGCATCTGCAACTTCTCTGAGCAACCTGTTCCAGTGTCTCACCATTCTCATTGTAAAAAAATTTCTTCCTTATGTCCAATCCAAATTTACCCTTTTTCAGTTTAAAACCATTGACCCTTGTCCTATCAGTACAGTCCCTGGCAAAAAGTCCATGTCTTTCCTGTACAGAGGACTCCAGAGCTGGATGCAGTACTCCAGGTGGGTCTCACCAGAGCGGAGTAGAGGGGCAGAATCACCTCTCTCAACCTGCTGGCCATGCTTCTTTTTATGCAGCCTGGGATACAGTTGGCCTTCTGGGCTGCAAGTGCACATTACCAGCTCATGTCCAATTTTTCACCCACCAGCATCCCCAAGTCCTTCTTGTCAGGGCTGCTCTCAATGCCTTCATCCCCCAGCCTGTATTGATACCATGGGTTGCCCTGACCCAGGTGCAGGACCTTGCACTTGGCTTTGCTGAACTTCATGAGGTTACAACGGGCCCACTCCTCAAGCCTGTCAAGGTCCCTCTGGATGGCATCCCTTCCCTCAAGCAAATCAGCTGCACCTCTCAGCTTGGTGCCATCTGCAAACTTGCTGAGGGTGCACTCAATCCCACTATGTCAGTGATGAAGATATTTAATAGTATTGGTCCCAGTACGGACCCTTGAGGGATCATTACTGGTTTCCATTTGGACATGGAACCATTGACTATAACTCTTTGGACATGGCCATCCAGCCAATTTCTTATCCATCTAACAGTCCTTGCATCAAATCCATACGTCTCCAACTTAGCTGCCAGAATGTTGTGGGGACCCGTATCAAAGGCCTTGCAGAAGTCCAGGTAGATGACAACCATAGCTCTTCCCTTGTCCACCAGTGCAGTCACTCCATTGTAGAAGGCCACCAGATTAGTTAGGCACGATTTGCCCTTGGTGAAACCATGTTGGCTGTCACCAATCACCTCCATATTTTCCGTGAGTTTTGACATAACTTCCAGGAGGATCTGTTCCATGATCTTACTGAGCACTGAGGTGAGGCTGACTGGTCGGCAGTTCCCAGGGTTCTCCTTAGTTCCCTTTTTTAAAAATTGATGTGAATTTTCCATTTTTCCAGTCCCTAGGCACTTTGCCTGACTGCCACGACTTTTCAAATATGGTGGAGAGTAGCTCGGCAACTACATCTGCCAGATACCTCAGGACCATAGGATGCATCTTATTGGGTCCCATGGACTTGTGTATGTTCTGCTTCCTCAGATGGTCTTGAACCTGACCTTCTACAATGGGAGGGACTTCATTCCCCCAGTCCCTGCCTTGAGTTTGAGGGCTTTGAGAGATGTGGGAAGAGAGATTACCATTGAAAACTGAGGCAAAAAATTGTTGAGCACCTCAGCCTTGCTGCTACCAGTTCTCCAGTCTTATTTACCAGGGGGTGTACAATTTCTTTCATCTTCCTTTTCTGGTCAGCATACCTGTAAAAGCTTTTCTTATTATTCTTCACATCCCTTGCCAAATTCAGCTCCAACTATGCCTTAGCTTTCCTGATCCCGCCCCTACACTCCCAGGCAGCATCCCTATATTCTTCCCAGGATGCATGTCCCTGGTTCCATTGCCTATGTATTTCCTTCTTGTATTTCAGTTTGACCAGGAGGTCCTTACTCATCCATGCTGGTCTCCTGCCTTCCTTGCCTGATTTCTTACATGTGGAAATGGAGAGCTCTTGCGCTCTAAGAAAAATGTCCTTAAAGAGCTGCCAGCTCTGTTCAGCTCCTTTATCCTTGAGGGCAGTTTCCCAGGGGGTCCCATCCACTAATTTCTTAAACAACTGAAAGTTTGCTCTCCTAAAATTCAGGGGCTTGTCTTTACTCTTCATCTGGCCTGTATCCCTCAGGATCATGAATTCCACTATGGCATGATCACTGCAGCCCTGACTCCCACCAATCTTGACCTCTCCAATAAGTTCCTCTGCGTTGGTGAGCAACAGGTCCAGTAATGCATCTCCTCTTGTCTCCTTCTCTGGCCGAACTGCCTATCACCTGGATTAAGAAATTATCCTCAATGCTCTCCAAGAGTCTCCTGGACTGCTTACAGCTTGCTGTGCCGCTTTTCCAGCAGATGTCAGGGTGGTTGAAGTCCCCTAGCAGGATCAGAGCCTGCGAGCATGATGCTTCCTGTAGTTGAAGTAAGAACACTTTGTCAACAGGCTCCCCTTGATCAGGCAGCCTGTGGTAAACAGCAGCCACGAGGTTTTCTTTGTTGGCTTGGTCTCTAATTTTCACCCATAAGCTCTCTACCTGTTCATCTCTGTTTTTCAAAGACAGCTCTGTGCAATCAATCAATTTTTTTACACAGAGGGCAACACCCCCTGCCCCTCCTTCCTTGCCTGTCCCTTCTGAACAGTTTATAGCCACCAATTGCAGTGCTCCAGTCATGCGATTCATCCCACTATGTTTCAGCGACAGCGATTTGAACGTAGCTTTCTAGCTACACAGTGGCTTCCAGCTCCTCCTGTTTGTTACCCAGGTTGCGTGCATTGGTATAGAGACACTTCAGTTGGACTGTCAACTGTCTCACCTTTTTGGCAGAACCTTTTTAGAGGGTTGGGAGGCATTCCTCACTACTCTGGTAGGTCCACTCACCCACTCTGTTGCTTGTGAGTACACAAGTGTCACTGCTTTGGACCCCACCCCCCAAGTTCATTAGTGTAAAACGTGATTCACTAAGTCAGCCAATCTGCTAGCAAAGATTCTCCTTCCTCTTCTAGACAGGGGGAGCCCAATAGGGTGTATTTGTCAAAGAACGTCCCATGATCATAGAAGCCAAAGCCCTGGCAACGACACCAGCCATGAAGCCAGATGTTGATCTGCATGATGCATCGACTTCTGCCTGCACTCCTATCTCTGACTGGCAAGACAGAGGATAAGGTCACTTGGGCCCCTGTCCCCTTCACTTGGGCCCTAGGGCTCTGAAGTCCTACTTGACCTTGCCCAGGCTATGCTTTACCATATCATTGGTGCCCACATGGAAAAGAAGTAGGGGATAGTAGTCTGTGCTTTTTACCAGTTGTGGGAGTCTCTCTGTGACATCCCAGATCTTGGCTCCTGGCAAGCAGCAAGCTTCCCTTGACTGTATATCAGGCTGGCAGACGGGTGCCTTGGTGCCTCTCAGCAGAGAGTCACCCCCTACTAGCACTCACCACTTCCTTTTACAGCTTTTAGTGTGTGCAACTGGAACAGTTTCTCCCAGTGAGTCTTGCTCCTTGGCTTCATCCATTGCCAAGGCTTCATATCTGTTGCTGGTTGGTGCATATGAGGAAATGGGGGGACATGATATTTTGTTGCCACAAGTTACCAGAGACCATGGCACCTCCTTCTCCATGGTGCTGTCTGTTCACTGTTGTTGACGCTTTTTGTCTGGTAGTTCTTGGAGGTCAATGCCACAGGGCCCTAATATTTCTTCTTGCAACGCCTCGAATAATACTCTATCAATTTCTTGTTCCCCCTCCCTAATAGTGTAGCCTGCTGACTTCCTCCTGCAGCTCCTCCATCTGCTGCCTGACTCCACCAGAGCACACCTTGCACAGGTGGAGCTTGCACCCTCTTCCACCCAGGAGTGTGGGGTACAGACTTTACAGCCCTCCACCTGGACAGCAGCTTCCCTGATAGGAAGCTCTGTCTGGGTGGCCGCCTCCACTCGTCTCAGGCTAGCCTGGCTAGGTAGATAGTTCCTGTCTGCTGCAGAGCCAGCCCTCACCTGATCTCTACCACCATGCTTGCGATAATCTCAATGTACTGCCTAATAAGTCCTTCTAATTCCCTGGAGACATCAAGCTGCTGGGTAGGTTTGCACAGCCACCAGCTAGCTGGGGTGACCATTAGGGCTGCAGCCTAAGCCTGCGGATGAGCAGATCAGGCAGCAGCCTGACAGTTGGTAGAGTGAGCTGCCCTTCTCGTGCAGCCTTCAGTGCAAACTGCCACTGAACTGGCCAAGGTTAACCTGCCACAAAGTGGTGCACCTGTTATTTGTGGGGNTTGATTGGGAGGAGGTGGGATGGTACCTGCTTCAAGCCCATGCTCCAGTGGCCTGGAACCTGGACCGTCTCCAAGTTCAGGATCCAGGAAAATTAGCCCAGGAGTTTCAGAAGGTATGTGATGCTTCACTGTGGAGAGAGGTGTGCTGCTTCACTGTGGGGGTGCCCTCGGTCTTATCCTATACCTCAAGCTTAGCTCCACAGAGATCCTGATGGCTTAGCAGAAGTCTGGAGTCAAGCTGACAGTCTCTGTCAAAGAAATGGTTTGGCAAAGGAAGCATCAGCAAGTACTCGGCATGAAAGAGAGACCCTGGTCGGACATTAGCAGCTAGTATTACTGAACTGCCCAAATAGAAAGCTCTGCCTGAGCCTCTACAGGAACAGTGTGAATTTAAAGTGGCTGATAGGGAGTGGGATCCTGAAAGATGGTATGGAGAATGGTTTAACCCCAGTAGGCAGCTGAGCACCACACAGCTCACTCCCCCTGGTGAGATGGGGGAGGGAATCGGAAGGGTAAAAGTGAGAAAACTCGTGGGTTGAGATCAAAACAGTTTAATAGGTAAAGCAAAAGCTGCACGTGCAAGCAAAGAAAAACAAGGAATTCATTCACTACTTCCCATCGGCAGGCAGGTGTTCAGCCATCTCCAGGAAAGCAGAGCTCCATCACGCTTAATGGCTACTTGGGAAGACAAGCGCCATCACTCCAAAGGTCCCCCCCTTCCTTCTTCTTCCCCCAGCTTTTTATTGCTGAGCATGACATCATATGGTATGGAATATCCCTTTGGTCAGTTGGAGTCAGCTGTCCCACCTGTGTCCCCTCCCAACTTCCTGTGCATCCCTAGCCTACTCGCTGGTGGGGTGGTGTGAGAAGCAGAAAAGGCCTTGACATTGTGTAAGCACTACTCAGCAATAACTAAAACATCCCTGTATTATCAACACTGTTTCCAGCACAAATCCAAAACGTAGCCCCATACAGGTACTATGAAGAAAATTAACTCTATCCCAGCCAAAACCAGTACAGACATTTTCCTATCAGGCAGTCCCCATTACAGTGATTAAGCAAACCCACAGAAACAGATGCGCTGCTCCCCAGAATGTGATCGGTCAGCAGTCCTTTACTCAGAGCAAAACTACTGAAATGCGGGTCATCGACAGCTACTGCCTTAGGGAGATGCCCCTGCACTGGCTATGACAGTTCTGGGAAGCTGAAGCAGATGGGATATAGCTTTTGTCTTGGGAGACCAGAGCTATGAGGAGTTTGGGAACCATCTCATGGAGACAATTAACAAATACAACTTTCTCCTCTTCTCTGGGAGCCACTTTGTGGGGGAAATGAAGAATGGCACTTTCCCCTTTTTCTCTTCTGGCATAGATGTTTTCTGCCATGTTGCAATGGCCCTTCAGTTTCTTGAACATCCCTGCATAACCAGAATGCTCATATCAGTGTCATACAGGTGTGTGTTGTGAACCTGATCTCGGATTTTCCTAAGGTTAACTAAGTGGTTGGGAATGCCACACAAGGAGGTGCCCTGAGGCAGCCAATCCCTGGGTGGCAAGGTGCGTGGGAGAATTTGGGCAGGTGCCTAGAAGAGTTTTCATCTCTATTGTCTAGGACTTCACACCTGAACAGGTGTGGAATACTGTTGAAGTGGCAGAACACTTGAAGGAAGGATGCCTTGCCTATACCAAAGAGATACAATTTCTAGCACTGTGTTGGGGCTTGGCCTACGCCTACCGAGCCTCTGTCAAGCACTTTCAAAGGAGTGAGAGAGTCTCTGGATCTGAGGACATAAAAACTGTGAGGGTATCTCAACCTGAAGGCACACAAACTGATTTTGTGACTAAACCAGAGACCCAACCCTTGTGTACTGGATTTGTCTGGGATAGAATTAATTTTCTTCATAGCAGCTCCTATGGTGCTGTTTTGGATTTGTGACCAAAACAGTATTGATAACACACTGATGTTTTAACTATTGTTGTACAGTGCTTACACAGCATCAAGGCCTTCTCTGTTTCTCATGCTGACCTGCCAGTGAGTAGACTGGGAGTGCACAAGAAATTGAGAGGGAACAGCTGGGACAGCTGACCCAAACTGGCCAAAGGAATATTCCATAACATATGAAATTGTGCTCAGCAATAAAAGCTGGGGGAAAGAAGGAGGAAGGGGCAACATCTGTAGTTATGGCATTTCTCTTCCCAAGTAACAGTTGTGCATGATGAAGCCCTGCTTTCCTGGAAATGGCTGAACACCTGCCTGCCAATGGGAAGTAGCAAAGGAATTCCTTCTTTTGCTTGACTTGCACGCACAGCTTTTGCTTTACCTACTGAACTGTCTTTATCTCAGCCCATGAGTTATCTCACTTTTGCCCTTCCGATTCCCCAATGCGGGGGGGGGAAGCAGCTGTGTGGTATTTAGCTGCCTACTGCAGGTAATCCACAACACCCTGAATATAATAGTTGTTCCTGTAGTCAAGAAGAAACAATGGATGCAGAGGTCGACCCAGTTAGTAAAGAAGAAGCTTCTCCTGAGAGGGAGCAGAAGGAAGAATCAGAAGAAGCAATCTTTTCTGCAGCAGGGCAGCCATGAGAACAGGAGAGGGGAGAGATAAATCATAAACAAGGCAGAAACCACCTGGTCTCTATCCCTGAGCAAACTGCAAGATATGGGGAAAGATTACATCTGTGAATCAGACAAGCAAATTATCACCTGGTTGCTCCAATGCTGGGATAGTGGGCCCCACAGTCAGGAACTAGAGGGTAAGGTAGCCTGACAGCTGGGATTGGAAGAGGGGGTCCTGTCGAGTGTGAAGGTGAGGTATCCCCCCAAGGAAGGTCTTGTAAACTACCGAGGCAAGTGGACGACCGCTGAGGAAGGTATCCAGTCTCTTAGAGAATTAGCGGCGATGGAAGTAGTCTAAAGAGACCTGGACAACAATCAGGCCTCCAAAGATATGGATGACGTCCAGTGCACACAGGCCATGTGGTGGAGGTTAATATGTGTCATAGTTTTAGCTGGGATAGTTAATTTTCTTCACTGTAGCTAGTATAGTGCTGTGTTCTAGACTTGGTATGAAAATAATGTGATAACACACTGATGTTTTAGTTGTTGCTAGGTAGCGCTTACACTAGTCAAGGACTTTTGCAGCTTCCCATGCTCTGCCAGGTGCACAAGAAGCCGGGAGGGGAGGGGATACAACCAAGAGAGCTGATCCGAATTGGCCAAAGGGTATTCCATATCATGTGAGTCATGCCCAGTATATTAACTGGGGGGAGTTGGCCGGGGGAAGGCGCGATCGCGGCTCGGGGACTGGCGGTGTCGGTCAGCGGGTGGTGAGCGGTTGCAGCTGTTTTGTTTTTTTTTCCCTTTTCCCTTTATTCCCTGGGTTTCGTTTTATTCTCTCTCATTATTCCTTTGTATTATATTATTATTACCATTACTATTCTTACTATTTTATTTTAATTATTAAACTGTTCTTATCTCAACCCAAGGGTTTTCTTGCTTTTGCTCCTCCTATTCTCTCCCCATCCCACAGGGGTGGGGGGAGTGAGCGAGCGGCTGTGTGGTGCTTAGTTGCTGACTGGGGCTAAACCACAACAATATGGAATGCACTGATGTTGTACGCCAGAACCCTGGCATTAATGGACTGGGTAGACATCAAGGCACCAACTGTGGATAGACTGGCCTGACAGCTCCAGCACTTCAGAGAGAATCTCTCTTCCTCCCCAAGGTTATGGGCCTGTATATTGGCCGTGGAGAAACTGTTCCATCAGTTCCAGGGGCTCAAATAGAATACTGAGCATCTTCCTTCTTGCCCCTACAGGCCAGCATCTCAGCTATCAAGAGTTCTGCATGGAGTCAGCCTTTCCCTGTTCAAGGGAAAAGGAATGGCAGGCACATGCTGTGTGCCACCCTGTGGTTCTATCTGCACAATCATGGGGAGGACATGAGGAAGTGGGATGGTGCATCTAGCTTGGACTTAGAACCCCACATATGGGAGTTGCAGGCAAGAACAGTGTCTATAAAGTGTCCATCCAGGAGGATTATTGCTCTGGTTGCTGTTGAGCAACTCCCCAGACAAAGTGGAAGGGTGGAGGATCTCCCTCCTCCTTCTGATCCTGATGAAGGGACTTCTAGTTTGAAATTTCAGGAGTCAGATAATGAATGCTCTGGCCAGATGGAGGAAACGGACAGAGATATGCTATGGGAGACCATGTTAAAGGTCTTTCTGAAGTCTAGCTAAACAATGTCCACTACTCTTCCCTCATCTGCAGAGAGTCATCTCATCATGGAAAGCTATCAGTTTAGCCAGGCACAATTTGCCCTTTTTAAATCCATGTTGGCTATTCCCAATGAACTTCTTGTCCTTCATGGGCCTAGACATGGCTTCCAGGAGGATTTGTACCTTAATCTTCCCAAGGACTGGGTTAGGCCAACCAGCTTATAGTTCCCTGGATCCTCCTTCTTGCCCTTCTTGAAGATGGGTGTGACATTCACCTTTCTCCAGTCATCAAGAACCTCCACCAATCACCCATGATCTTTTCAAGACAATAGACAGCAGCCTGACAATGATATTGGCCAGCTGCCTCAGCATCTTCGGATGAATTCCATCTGGTCCCATGGACTTGTGTATGTCCAACTGGCTTCAGTGCTCCCTCCTTCTTCCTCTACTGTGGATACTGCTTCACTCCCCCAGACTCTGCTAGTAGGCTCAGGGACCTGATAGGCCAGAGAACAGTCCTTACCAGTAAAGACTGAGGCAAAAAAGGCATTGAATACCTCAGCTGCCTTCATGTCCTTGGCCACTAGATCCTTGTCCCATTGAGCAGTAGATCCACATTTTCCTTAGCTTTTCTTTTGTTGTCAATGTACTTGTATAGCCCATTACATACTTCCTTTTTGCATTTGAGCATTTTCTGCCATCCTTACTCAACTTCTTGCACATCAGAAAGGACTGTTCTTGTGCTTTTAAGAGGTTGTTCTCAAAGTTCACTCAGCTTTCCTTGGCCACTTGCCCTCCAGGGCAGTCCCCATGGTATCCTGTCAAGTAGATCCATGAACATGCCAAAATCTGCTCTCCTGAAGTCTTCTGTCTTTGAACTGTTGGAGAAGGCTTCAACCACTATTTACATGCTTACATTCCCCATGCTTCTGCAATTTAGTAGCCTTCTGAAGCAATTTACACAACTTCCTATCAGAAACCTTCCTTTGTCACAATGCCTTAATGTATTTGCAATGTAAAAGCAATACGACAAGCTGTAATGATGCAATACTTGTACAAACACCTTGCAATGTTTCCACATAAATTAAGGAGTCAATCCTCAATCCACAGATGTGGCAGGGAGAAGCAAGAAGATTAAAAATGTTACCCAAGGTCAAACCAAAGTTTAAGGTAGCTTTTCAGGTTTTTTATACTTCTCTAGTGTCCCAGTCTGGGGTCAAGCCCATAAGCCCCTTTTTCTTTGCTTTCCCCTACTTTAGAGTTCTATGGGAACACATTCTCAACACAGACCATGAATTTGAATTAGTCCCTGTTTTCACAGATAGCAACCTATTGTTAATGGTACCCAACACTTCACATAGTTTGAAAGAAATTTCTGAAAAGTTCATGGAAAACAAAGAAGAAAATTCACCCCGAGGCAGACAACCAGCATGGAAAATTTCAGCCTGAGTTTTTCAAGTTTAGCAAAAGATTCCACTAAACCAGTTAAGCCATCTTCAAAATAAAGTCACGAGCAGACACAGTATTCTACATGTGTTAAAAGTCTTTTAGTCATTTTCTTGAGAAGCTCCGGTACAATCACACTTTTCAGTTTTGTTTGAATGTCATCACATTCAGTTGGGGGGGGGGGCAGGGGGGAGCTAGGTTTCATCTCAGAGGTAAGTATCTTGTACGATCTCCATCTAAGACTACCCAAACTTCATTTCATATATGTCAGGTAATATTTGACAGCAACTTGTGAATTCTCCAAAGACTGCATTTTAGATCTCACCTACAGCAACACACAATACAACATTTCATCCCTTGATGCCTCTTATCTGTGACAAGACTACCTGTGCAGCCTTTCCACAAACCAATGAAAACACAGTCCTACGAAGGCAAAGAGAATAAACATGACCTTTCCTAATAGCTATCGTAGCCAAGCCATTGCCAGTCACTGGAACTGATGGTGGAGAAACAAGACAACACAAAAGAAAAAAGTAGCCATACCAACATGCAGAGAGGTCAGAAGGTCAAGATACAACAGGCAAGCAGACAACAGACTGAGAACAGAGTGGAGCGAGATAGAACATAGATGCATGAGTTGAACAGCAAGGGATGGATGAATACAGTGGCAAAGAACAAGAGTTGTTTGTCCTTTTAAGGATGAAAAGCTGCAGCTGTACAGCAATATATTATCTTTTCATACAAAATCCAAAACATTAAGCTGCCCGTGTGCTAGTATATGCAGAATCAGCAGCTTTTGGTAGCGAGTATCAGTTTCTTGTACTACTGGAAGTCCAGGGTGTAACTAGCAAAACCAGTCAACTCCAATCCACAGTATATCCATAATCATTATTATAGCTATTAGAGTACTGAGCAAAGCTAAATACTTTAACTTTCTGACAGTATTTCTTATATTACATGCAATGGCACATATGCCAAGTCTTTAGGAAGGGACAGCTTAGCTAAATACTTTAACTTTCTGACAGTATTTCTTATATTACATGCAATGGCACATATGCCAAGTCTTTAGGAAGGGACAGCTTAGCTAAATACTTTAACTTTCTGACAGTATTTCTTATATTACATGCAATGGCACATATGCCAAGTCTTTAGGAAGGGACAGCTTTTACTGTAATTTCAGTGTGAATCGGGAAAAGAAAGGGTGCAATGAAGTCACCATTATCAATCCCTTCCATAGCTAGATTCATCTTCCTGGTCAGAGCTCAGCAATAGAAGAGTGCAGGACAGCTGCCGTCCATCAGCTGGCCAAGCTGCTCCCCAGACACATGAAGACTAGAGAAAATGCACACTGCACCCATATCTTGTACACTGTCTACCTGCTTAACATATCAGGTGCATGTAGCCACATCCTGGTGCTGGAAGAGCTCTTCACTGATCAGGAAGTTATCAATGGCCATGGCTTCATTGTCCCATGCTTTTCCTTTTTTGAGCAAATTATATAAAGGACGCACGATAATAGCAAAACCTGGAATGTGTTTGCGCCAATAACTTAAGATTCCCAAAACTTGTTGTAATTCCTTTGCACTAGATGGCCTTTGTCCATGTTCTATTTTTTCCAGGGTGTCCTGAGGAATGGCAGCTCCATTAATCCACCAGACTCCCAGGAATTTAACTTCCTGTGCAGGTCCCTGACACTTTGAGTCTGGAATTTCTAATCCTAAATCAAGCAGTGTCTTCCGAATGCTTTCCATTGTGTCTCTTACACTTTCTTGGCTCTTTCCCCCGATCAGGATGTCATCGATATATTGATATACTCTACTACCAGGTGAAACAGGAATTTCTGCTAAGATTTTAGCTAGAG
>WEKW01008296.1:2879-52386 GCA_013389905.1 Sula dactylatra
TAAAAATAAAAAAAAAATAGTATATCTTCAAGGTTGCCCGTAATTCATCAATGGAATGTCTGTTTTGAAACTTTGTAAGGTAGATTCATGAACAGTTTTGTTAAATGATCTGGTTTTGCATTTATCAAATCCATAGCGACGATTATAAACAAATGTGTGTATTAGTGCAGATTTTTTCGTTTTCTATTAATACCAATAATTAATTTCCATATCCATAATCCTGCATCAACTTAAAAGCAGCTAACTCTTCTGCTAGAACACATTTGTAGGCTACAGTAAAAAATCGCTAAAGCTTTAGTCATGAATATTTTTTTTCAAAGAACTGTCTAAAAAATGCCAGTGTAGCTCCATTCCATTCCACCACATTATTTTTAACGCACCTAATACAACCACTCACTTCTTCTTAAGTAAGTTCTCAAATGGATACAAGGAAAAGATAGGTTCTCAGTCATGTTTCACCGCTGTATGGATGGTAATGCAGAACGTGTATAATGGTTTAGTGTCAGAACACTTTATGCCTGAAGAAGCCATAAATACATCTCCAAATTTTCTGGGAAATTAGGCTCATTGTTCTCTCAATAGCATGAAAACTTTATGAGAATTTTGTTACACTGTCAATATTAGAAGATGAAAAGCAAAAAGTCTCATTGTAACATTATAAACTGTGTTCCACTTCTGTAACAGGAAAGCTGGGCTCTTAAATATATCAGCTGGCCTGGCAGCACTTGATGAATATTTGCACTATTCTGTTACACGGTAAATTAAAGGAAATGCATTTGATCTGCATACTGACCAGAATAGTTACGTGTTGTAGGATTAGTATCCAGAAGCCTGAATTCAGTAAAATCCTCTTCAGAAGAGAATTTATGCTTTACAATCAACATCAAGAAAAAAAAAAAAGTTTATTTCCAGCTTTTTTGTCAGAGCTGGTTCTGTAATTGTATAAGAGGTCACCAAAACATAAGTGCCTTTTCATTTTAATTCGCATCCATTTCCCTCCATGGTTCACTTTCCTAAGCCTTCCTTTTCTCTTTTTTTTTTCTCCTACTTTCTATGCTTTTTAGTACTGTCTATCCCATCTGCACAGCAGAGTATCTAGAGGAAAGCTATAGGATTCTTTTTAAGATAGTTCTCCCAGTCTCTAGACTTCTGTTGTTATCAGCCTGCACAGAGAATGGTCCTCTGTAAAACCCTAGGAATGTAGTCTGCACACAGACTCTATTTCTGAACACTTATTATATGTGTGCTGTGAATGACAGTAAGCAAAATCTAACATAGGTCATATGACCAAGAGAAAGTTGTGGCTTGCTCATACTCATACTTGCCAATGGAAAACAACACATTGGAGCAACAAATAGTGTTTTTCCCAATAAACTTTGCATTACACTGGAACTGAATCTCAAATAAGTTGCTTATAGAACAAAATGGCAATGTGGCTTTATTTTATTTCTGCCACATACTTTTATAGGTGAGTCTTAGCAGTGCTGGCAAGTGGTAAAAGTACTTTTAGTATAAGCAGTGGCTTACCAACCATAATTCTTTACATAGATGAGATTTCCTTTTCTCTTGATTCTTATCTGATCTTAACTGGATTTTAAGAATAAAACGTTAAACATTTTCATATGGTTAAGATATGAAAGACATTAAGAAGAAATAACACAAATATAAAATGGAGAATGATATAAAACTAATCGGCATCTTCACAAGTCTCTAATAAAACATGTCTAACTTCCTTCACTATGAGCATTATGAAGAAAATAAGAACCCTTCTAGTGGATCTTATTACAGTGGAAAAGAAAAAAAGTTAAGAGAAAAATAAGACACTCACAGATCCTAAAAATGTCATTTTTTTTAGGAAAAACATCAAAAAAAAAAAAAAACAACACAAAAACCCCCTCCATTTTGAATTCAACAGTTTCACTTCACCAGCTACTTTAAAAAACATGCAAATATGGTCAGTATGCAAACACAGTTTTTCAGAAAGCAGAGCATGAATAATGAAAAGTTTTGATGGCTGTGCATGTTTCCAGCTGATAAACTAGAATAGTAATAGGTAATGAAATTTCTGGTAAATGGTAAACCTGACATCAGTGGTAGGAAGAGGCAATATCTCAAATATTATTTATTTAGCTTCTAAGGAAAGTGGCTCAGTCAACATGAAATACTTAATATGAGGAAAATATTAAATAGCCATAGGCCTGTTTATCAGTTGAAGT
This sequence comes from Sula dactylatra, assembly GCA_013389905.1. NCBI lineage: Eukaryota > Metazoa > Chordata > Aves > Suliformes > Sulidae > Sula > Sula dactylatra. The sequence continues at coordinate 5,096 of WEKW01008296.1, forward strand.
AGAAACAAAAAATCCAAGGAAAAAATGGGAATTAACAGCAAGAAAATCACTAAAGAAACAAAATGAACTTGAATGAATGTATCTATGTCCTAGTTTCAGCTGGGATAGAGTTAATTTTCTTCCTAGTAACTGGTATAGTGCTGTGGTTTGGATTTAGTATGAGAATAATGTTGATAATACACTGACATTTTAGTTTTTGCTGGGTAGTGCTTGCACTAGTCAAGGAGTTTTCAGCTTCTCATGCCCTGCCAGCAAGAAGCTGTGAGGGTGCACAGCCAGGACACCTGATCCAAACTGGCCAAAGGGATATTCCATACCATATGATGTCATGCTCTGTTTATAAACTGAGGGGAGTTGGTCCGGGGGTGGTGACCGCTGCTAGGGAACTGGCTGGGCATCAGTTGGTAGGTGGTGAAAAAATTCAACTGTACATCACCTATTTAGCATATTCTTTTATTGTTGTTGCTGTTGTTGTTGTTGTTATTATTATTCCTTCCTTTTCTGTCCTATTAAACTGTCTTTATCTCAATCCAAGAATTTTTTTTTTTTTTCACAGTTCTCTTCCCCATCCCACTGCAGGGGGAAGTGACCAAATGGCTGTGTGCTGTTTAGCTGCCTGCTGGGATAAACAACAACAATCTAGCTGTTGATAATCAGAGCTACCAAAAAATTGGTTGATTTAAGTTCCTAGAAATATTTGTTACTTGGAGCAATTAAATGAGGGAACAAATTAAAACATGAACACATAAGAGCCAAATTAATGCTTTGAAGCAGAAATTTCTTTTCTTTCTAAAGCAGACTTGACTGAGGTTTCTGTTACTGGTTTCTAAGATGTTCAGACTGAAGATTTTCTAGTTCATATTTTTATAGCCAGCATGAATGAATTACAAATATTTTAATAAGTCTTCTGGGGCCAAAATGAAAGACAACAGTGTTCTTAAAATTTATCTAATTCCACTTCATATACCTCTTCCAAAACTGGTCACTTGAATCTTTAAAGGTTCTCTGTAAGATTTTCTGTATGGACAATAGCTGATACAGCAAAAAGATTATTAAGTAATATATTATCTGAATTAAGAAATTCAGGCTTCATCATCATACAAGAAATAGAACATGAGAATGTGAGAGAACATGTACTAAGTTTCCCTTTAAAATGAGTAAATAACATTCTTTAAATATAGACATTTACCCATTTAAGAAGGGTAACTCCTTGATAAATGATTCAATTAAAATTCTGGACACAGCTGTTACCATAAAACAATGGTTTGTCTCAATGAGACATTCAGAAGGCAGGCATAGAAAACTGAAGACAATTTGCTCTACCCACAGCAGTTTCAGGTCTATTTTAGATACGGTCAGTCCATAAAAGCTCCTCTCTGCCACTCCTTCCCCCTCACACTCTTCCTTTGCTTCATTGTGGGGCATCTCCATGGGCTGCAGCCTTCAGGATAAACCTGCTCCAGTGTGGGCTCTCCATGGGCTGCAGTTCCTTCAGGGCATATCCACCTTTTCTGGCATGGAGTCCTCCATGGGCTGCAGTGTGGATACATGCTCCACCATGGTTGTTTCCATGGGCTGCAGGGGGACAACCTGCATCACCATGGTCCCTTACACAGACTGCAGGAGAATATCTGCTCTGGTACCTGGAGCACCTTTTCCTCCTCCTTCACTGACCTTGGTGTTGCAGGGCTATTTCTCCCACATTTTTTTCCCTTACTCCTCACAGCCTCTGCAGTGTTTTGCCTGTGTCTGACACAGGGCAGCCCCTGGCCTATTTTCCTTCCCCGTTCTGGGTTTAGGGTGATCAATACATATGAAAGTTTATGTGCTTATTATATGCTATAAAATCACAAATTATATAATAACAATTACTGTACCTTAGTGATCCCTGGGTGGACAAGATGGGAATACAGAAAAAATAGAATAGAGAGGGTTTGAGGTAGCAGGAAAGCTGTATTACTCCAGTTACTGGAATCACTTACTGGAATTAGTTAATAGCAATGATATTAGTTTAAAACTGTTCTGTAAGATGTTCCTCGAACACAAACCTGAATGATTATCTTACAGTGTAATGGTTCTATTAAAAAGCAATTGGAAAAGACACAAATCCCTATGCATAGTATGTTGCTCACTTTCTTTTTAAAGCCTGTGGGTTAAAAATCCCTCTGACTGAATAAGATCCAAAGAATAAATCAGCTTCACTCAGCTTTCTATTCTGTTCTCTAAGGTCACTAAAGATTGAGGTAATCCAAATAGAAGAAAAACACAGATAATAAAAATGCAATTTACATTAGATTATAAAAATAGAGACAAATGGAGAGAGAAAGTCAGTCACACTTCTCCTGAGGCATGGAATCCTCGAGATAGCAATGACTTAATTTCAGTAGTTCACTAATTTCCAAGAAGCACTGGCACATTTTTACAACTGAGGCTGTCTTACATCTGCCCAGTATTTTCAGAGGACCACAGAAAAATAATTGTCAACAAGCAAGGACAAGAACTAAGGAGGAGGGGTGGTATCTAGCTATCCACAATGGAAATACTCTTACGTCACAAGTCACTGCAGGAAAGGATAAACCTGTTTTGTAATGTTTATGATATAATAAGAAGAATTTCAGCACTAAGCACCACCTCTAGTACACCTGTAAATGAGGCAGCAAGAGAAGGCAAGTTCTGGAAAGTTATAGGAAGTTGAGGAAAATGAGTGAGGCTCTCAAGCAATGACCTTAGCAGCCATGATTCATAATCAACATGATAGCATGGTATCACTCCCTGATTAGTATTTTGCATAGCCAAACCATAGCCAAAAGTGTTACTGAACTTCTCTAAATGGCAGGAAAAAGAACATAAATAGCTCCTACAATCTCATTCCTGGATTCCTTTTCCAGGTACTTATACAAGAAAGGAGAGGTTTACAAACACAATTTCTTTTGCATGTTTCAGGCAATCCTCTTTATCCAGGATGGTGAAGAGAAAAAACAGAAATGGTTTTGAGAAAACTTCTGCATATAAATGGAAGTGTGCTATTGTTCTTCGAGTCACATCAGCTTGCATTTATCTGATAAGCACATCTTTCTTCTCCAGGTTATAGTGTTAAAAAGTTTGTAAGTCTGCTTGAAATATGCATCTTTGGGATATAAATATCTCTTAAAGGACATATATATATATTTAAGGTGTCTGGACCTGGGTCCAGTCAGTGTTTCCCGATAGCTAGTAAATACCCTCTATTTCTAATGAACCTCCCTACCAGGAGAAAATGTAAAGTTCTCCCCTCATTCTCTAATGAATGAGAACGGGGCTGGAGCAGGGTGGTGGGTGGAAGGAAGAAAATTATATTAACAGAAATTCTGGAAGAGGGAAAGTTCCCAGAACAGAAAACCAAAAGACACATTTTGGAGCCATGGGCAGTTGATAGGAACTGATAAGTGCACGACAAACAATTTGATGTGCAACATTTCACTAGTATACTGATCAGTAAGAAATTATTCAAGACGTTGTCTCTCATGAAGAATTATACTTTTCATAGTAAGACATTGATCACAATGTCAGGCTTCAGACTAGAGCTGTAATAGTAATGTCATTCACTTCATGAAATGATTGACATCTTTAAGATATTGCAAGTAATGACAGAGTAGAACAGTGAAGTAGTCAAAAGGAATGACTGTGACTTAGTCATCCTGCAAGACACTTGAAATGTGTAGTCATTTCACAAGTCACTGGTTTTGAATTATGATTGTAACAAGCACAAAGGTAAGTTGAATGTCTTTTTACATGTTTTCATATGACAAATATTCATAACAAAGTCACAGAGTCATACAGTTAAAACAATAAATTGTTATACTAAGTTAATCAAGTTACTACAACTGATATTTCAGATTAAGATTTTAATGATGCTTCTATCTTTTTTCCCTCCAACAGAATAAAAAAAAACCAAACCACACCTCAGATTTTGGAGTAAAACAACTTTTTAATCTCATGCAAGAATATTTGGAATCAATCCTAAGAGAATTTCAGTTTCATAGTTCTCAAAGCAAAGATATAGCAAATTTTTAGCCTTAGAAGCATAATTCTCAAAAAATGTGGCATCTTCTCATACAAAAAAATCTTCTGCCAGCGTGTATCCAGGGTCCTGTTTTACTTCTGTGTCTTAAATAAGGCAGAAATTATTGCTTTTGGTTGGTCTTTTGCTCTTCTATTCCTATTTAGTGCAGATAAAAGAATTAGAGGAATGACATTATTATAAACATTTCTGTATTCATGAACTCCTAAATTTTTTAGGTATTTTGACAAATTGACTGTTTATTTTATCCACTTAGCAAGGACTGATAAAAGATTTCACTTTAAAAATCTTTAAGCATTGCCATAGTTTTGTAGTGCATGAGGATTATCATTGAAACCATTCAGCTAACATGATGTTTTCCACGAATGTATGTCAGTCCTGTATTTGCTTTACTGTAGATCTATAAATATCTCTGTATTTTTTCTTTAGAAAAATCACATTTTTTTATTCCATGTTGTTGTAGCGTGGGTTTTCAGTTGCTGAACTTTATCCCATATGTTATTTGGTAGATTATGTCCTAATCACACACTTGTTAAATGTTTAGGTTAAGGCCATGCTTCAAATGCTTCACCTGGACTCCAGCAAAGAAATGCAAAGTAAAACTAGGTTTCCATGAAATATGACCTATCATTGCTTGAAACTTAACTTACTTTTTTCTGACTCCAGAATACTTTAGCATTGTGTCTTGCATCTTAAACCCCACATATTTCACATATCCTTTTATTAATATATCAAGTTTCAGAAACAGCCGCTGGATTAATTGTTTACCAGCTAGTGTGGACTGCTTAACAAAAAAACCCCACTGAAATCAAACAACAAAAAAAAAATCAACAGCAAAAACCAAAAACAGGAGAAAATGTTACTTTCTCCATACAGTAAGTCTACCTGGCAGTATCCACTTTACCTCTTTATTTTCTTTTTAACTTACCTATAAACTTGCCTAGGATTTTATAAAATGTCATTTTTATCATTTCAGACAGTACAATAGGTCACACTGGGCACAGCCAAGACTGCAATGGTAATGTTACAGCACAAACTTTAATACAATGTGGACTTAAAAATAAAACTGCCTCCACATTTTGTTGCATTTAAAATTCTCAAAAACACTGCAAAAAGTACTCTGATGTAATTTAAGTTTACAATAAGAATAAACACATTTCAATCCTAAAAATATCTATCTGTCATTCAGGTGGCTACTTTTATTACAGAACCACCTGGAGATTTAAATCTGGTGTAGGATCTCAGTCTTCTTAGGGTCTGGTAAATAATAAGATCTAATGTGAACTGGAACACAATCTAAGGGGTTGGAAAAGCAATGGAAGTGTACCAGCCCAGCAGGCCAAAATCTTGTTTGGTGCGATAGATTGATTTGGTTAGTACTTAACCAGAAAGCAGCATTTTCATTTTAGAGGTTTTTTTTTTTCAATTAATAATAGTAAAGAAATAGCCTTATATGATGGCTTTTCATTTGTCATCATTTTTCACAGGTGACTGAAGATAAATTCACTGCAATTTTCAGGCAAATACAGATTTGCCCTGTAAAAATGGAGACACTGTGGCATAGAGTTATGGCTTGTTTCAGGACATTTGAGAGGGCACAGGAACAATACAGATCTTGTGTGCAGCAGTGTTTTAGGCATGAAATAAAAGTAACAAATGCCTAGACACTGGTCTTTAATCCATTTCAGAGTGCAAAAAGGGTTGATGACAATGTTAGGAGTTCAATGTCTGCTTCTGTGAGTTTTTGGCAGGATTTAGTGATGCAAGGACATATATGTGCTCTCACAGATATTATTAAGATTTTGTGTTTTACTGTGGGAAAGATTAATGTCATGAGTATGATATACTTCCTTATCTGCTGGAAGCAGAGGAAAGTTCCCTGTAATGACAGAAATCATAGACAGTGACATAGTCATGAGATTTATGAGCATCAACATAATGCTTCCTTTCAAGGTTTTGTCTTGTGTGGGCACCATTGTTAGATATTTATACTATTATTGTTACTTATTCTATTATGCTCTTTAAAAAGATATATCCAAGATCAGATTTTTTTTCCACATGAATAAATGAATTTAAATTTGTAAAAATTTTCAGGGTTGTAACAAAAATATTTTTGTCCAGCCTTGTTAAATTCATTGCACTCATAAGAGTAAAGCACTGAAAATCTTCACAAAGAGCAGCTTTAATATCTCTGCTTCAGTTTTTACTTTGAATTTGGGGGTTACTGTAACAATAAAGGATTTTCTAATTACTGGTCTCTTTGGAATGACCTTGTCTTATGTTAGAGCTCTCTTTCTGTTTGTATTAAGACTTAATGTCACAAGTAGCATAAGAAGCTCTATTTATCTGCTGGAACAAAGGAACTCTTGTGAAGGTATTTTTTCTTCCCTGCCTTCAAATGGAAGACTCCCTCCACCCTCTTCTTCCCACCTGAATCTGGGGCTCAGGTGTTTCTAGTTTAAGCAGTTTTTATCATAGGGGCAGGAAGAGCAGGTAACACAGTCTTTCATACCTCTGAACAGTTTCATGCGCTGTTTGCATGAAATTTTGGAGAAGCCTTTGTTGCTGGGCACAAGAATGTCCCTTGAGATTCTGGTCCAGCAATGAAGGCTATGCATGCTGACTTCGACAGACCGACAGCCTTTCTGTTTTTTACCAGAAAGGCCAGAAAGGCCTTTGACCATAGCCCACCAAAGCCTGGGCTGAGAGGATTAACAAGCTTGGTGATCATGCTGAAGTTCACAGTGATGTTGTCTGTTCTCTGCTAATTTCTTGAGGTAGCCATTCTTCAGAATTTTAAAGAGAAATAACATCCCATACTCTTTGTAATCCACAAAGTAGGTTAGATAAGTATATTCTGGGTGAGAAAAGTATTTCCCCTTACTAATAAATTGCCCATGGTAGATTCATCATCATTCTTATCTTTTCTCTGCTGAACAAGAAACCTAGATTTCTTAGCAGAGTTTTCTCCATTTTTTTAATCGTCTGACTGTATGCTGCCCTTAACTCCTTAACATGTCCCAAAATACATGCAATTAAAGAACTATTTTTTCCAGATTCATGGATTTGATATCTAGCTTAAATTCCCAGAGACTGAATTTTTTCTCCTTCTTTCCTTTTTAAGTTCCTAGGTTTTTTGTGTATTTCCAGTTTTGGGGCTGGGGAGAGGGGCTTTTCCCCAAGACATTGTACACCAACTGTGGTAAGTGTTGTCACATCTTGTCCTTCAGGACACAAAATTATTGCTTTTAGCAACAGAAAATAATTCCTACCTACATGCATAGTGTGACATAGTCAGATGTCATAGTCAGATAGGTTCATTTGTGTAAAAAACTAGACCCCTTTTTCCCTAGAAGCACAGATATGGTTACAGAGAACCAAACCAAAGGGATTAGTACTTTTATTCAAGATAGTAGGTGTTGCATATCTAATCTGTAAAGAATATGTATCTGGCTTTTGAGTTTGGTCAAATTATAACCATTTTCTTTTGCTGTTATTTAACATAAATAATTATGCAATGAAATGCAGGGCTAGTTAATTGTCCTTACATTTTTACTGTGCCTCCAGCACAACTTTAACTTTTAAAGTCCTGTAAAGCAGCCAGCACAGCCTCTGAGCTGTGGTCATTTTTCAAAGATATGAATATCTTTGATTTTGCTCCTGTCGAAGACAGAAGAGAGTTCACTGTACAGAATTTTCTTTCCAGACAGATTTCTTGGCATAGGTAAGCCGGGAAGGCAAGAAGGAATTAAATATTAAAGTTTAATCAAAAGGACAGCAGAAGGAGTCATGCCTGGGTTTTAGAATCATGGGAATGAGAGCATTTTACCCTGAGAATGTATATAGTTAAAGGATAATTGAATTATAATTCTGCTTGTGATACAGATTAAATTTTAGGTTCCAAAACACAACCTAATCTCTCACAGTGAAATACATTTAATAATTTTAAGTACTTATGGAAGAATTGCTCCATTATAATAAGTTACTTCTGTTACCTTTAAGCCGCACCCTTTTCATTTCAGATATTCAGATTATCACAGTGAGCAAATAAACAAATGGTGAACAAAATTTATTTCATGAGACCTTCAAAAATCATACAAATCATAGTTAAATGCTAGATTAGAAGACAGCCAACAAGATCACCCAGAATATCTGGTTCTCAATTTTTGTTGGTCTGCTTTATGAAGTATGTCAAAGTGTATGTATTTTGTAAGATGTCTGAAAAGTTAAGTCACTAAAATGTCTTTCTTCTACCAAGCTCTGCTTCACAAGTTGGGTATTAAGTAAAGGCAAATACCACATATTTTGTTTTTAAACATCTGGAGGGATAGCTGTCCTTATACCGGTGGTAGTGAAAGAAATAACTCTAAGAGTGGTGAAATTTAAGTTCAGTGACCCTGACCAGGAGACCACTGCACATCGAGGAGTTAGCAAACCGTAACACAGTCAACCTGAGCGTGCCTAGGCCTGTGCTGCACATCCAGCGTGGCCTTCAGGCTGTGCTGTGCTGCAGAAATCCCTTGGCTGCAGGATAAAGTCAGCCGGGTCACTGTAACAGGGCAGCCTCCAGGCAGCTCCCACTAGGTACCAGCAAGTACATCGCCTGCCTGGCCATGCCTTTCTCTAAAAGTGCAGCAAAAAGTTCTCATGTGAAGACCGTTTCTGTTTTGAGTGTAGCAGTGATAAACAGAGTTGTGTCCTTGCAAGAAAATCCTGTAATTGGTCAAATGACCTAAAGGGGAGAGTGCCTGCTGTGGACGGGGTTTGCATGGTGTGCTGCCAGGGATAAAAGGTTGGTGTGAGACGTTAAACAGTTAGCAGTGGTAGAAATTGGTAACATGTTACTCACAGGCAGTAATAGTAGCCGGACTGTTTGGTGTTTCAAAGAAATGAAAAGAAAATGAAGTATTTTCACTTTTTATTTCTGAGATGTCCTGGATTTCATGATTCCCATTACTGAAGTCAGAGGATTACAATGGATGGAATTAAGTACGTTCTGGATGTGATGGAGGCAAACTCATAGATGGGAAGACTTTGTCATTCAAGGAAGTGATCTGAGATACTTTTTTTAATATAATAGTGTTCCAATATTGCAAGAGGCAGTTAGCAGATAAAAATCAGTATTTTTTAATAAGAGATAATGTTTTAAATTCAGCATAACAAATTGAAACTTTCTTTGAAAAAAGTAATGATGGGTTTTTCAATGATAGTGTGCCTGAGGGTGCAGTCTTACAAGATGTTCTGATTCACAGCTAATTCATGCTTTCTGTCCAAATCCATTGCCTAACACTTTAATGGTTGTAAGTCATTGATTTGTAGAGACAGGAGGAAATTTCCACTGTAAGCCAAGACCCTTGCTCCTTTAACTGAGAAATAAAACTGATATTTTTGTTTTATGCAGTGCTGTGAGCTTTTAGGAGAGGAGAAAATAGGTAGAGAGAATGACCATCACATTTTTCACAGCAGTAAAGAGGACAGGAGGGAACAAACTGGCTAACAGTCATGTACATTTGTTACAGATAATGAGCTTGCAATGAGTTGCAAGCTTTTATTTTGACCACTGAATCATGCAAGAATTTTGAATAATATTTAAATAGAAGAATTGATGTGAAAAGCTGGCTGTAAAAGAGGAACTTTCTTGTCATTTGACACTGAATCTTGGAGAGTAGGGACCTTTATAATGATGAGTTTGAAATACATGCTTTGAATAATAATGCAGAAATTCAACTGAAAGTTGCCTCTCCTTCCAGGTGTTAATACTGGCTCCTGGGTGGATAATCTGCTATCAAATTTATTGACAAATAGGGACTAGATAAGAGAATGACATCTGCTGTCCCTCAGATTCATATGAATCAACCAACCCTGTATGCTTTTTCAGAGCCACTCAAATAAGAAATGAAATTCTGGTAAGTTAGAAACTGGGATGGGGAGGCAGGGGGGAATAGGTGAAAGCTAGTTAGGTTTTAGAGCTATGATTAACATTAAGGAATTACTATTATCTGTCCATATATAAATTAGATTCACCTAATTAAGAATTGCCTGTTATACAAACACTGAAATCATTAATAAAGCCATATATGATATATATTGTAATAGTGTGCCATACCACACTAGAACAGAATTGCATTACATAAATAAAAGCTTATTAAAAATTACATGCACTCTAAGATTATAAAATATGTCAAAATACACAGAAAATGCCTTATACACAGTGTCTGTATTGAATAACATGTAACATGTAAAGGGCATCTCTAAATTGTTTCATTGGAATATTTCACTCATTCATATTCACCTTCAGAATTTTAACATATAAAAGTAGTGGGCAATATAAATTACATATCAACAAAAAAAATGATTTGGTATTTTATCAACTTCTGCCAGGCTCATTCAGGTTCACATTAAGGTTTTCTATGCTGTTTCTATCCAGATATGAAAAGAAGATCTAATCCATAGTAGCTGAGCTTCATACTGCTGCAGAAATGTGAAAAAAACATTTTAAATGCTCAGGGGAGCAAAGTACTTCCTATAGTTCTTGCCTTACTAGTTCTAGTTAACTTTCTAAATGTTTATTTAAATACACGTGATGCTTAGATGTTCATAAAAGAAAGAATCCAAGAAATAGTGATTTTGCCTCATATTTGAGATTCAATGAGATTTTAAAGAAAGCAAGTTTCTGTGCTTTGTACATATCCTTTAGTGTAACATTGAATAGGGAATATTACATATTCTCATTAATGCCCATTGTATTAAGAGTGCTAACTATAAAGATGTTATGAAAAAACAAATCAGAAACTTGTGAAGGCAGCTTAATTTTTTAAAGCACTTGTGATTTAATGAAAATTCTGTTGGCAGGCACACTTTCTATTAAAATAATGCTCTTCCTAAGGTATTGTCATGGTTTAGCCCCAGTCAGCAACTAAGCACCACACAGCCACTCGCTCACTCCCCCCACCACAGTGGGATGGGGGAGAATCGGAAGAGCAAAAGCAAATAAACTTGTGGGTTGAGATAAGAACAGTTTAATAACTAAAATAAAATAGTAATAGTAGTAATGGTAATAATAATAATAATGATTATGATAATTATAATAATGATAATAATAATAGAAAATAATGAGAGAGAGAAATGAAACCTGGGGAAAGAGGAAAGAGGAAAAAAAAAAACCACAAGTGCTGCAACCGCTCACCACCCGCCGACTGACACCACCAGTCCCTGAGCCGCTATAGCTGCCTCTCCCAGCCAGCTCCCCCCAGTTTATATACTGGGCATGACATCACATGATATGGAATACCCTTTGGCCAATTCAGATCAGCTCTCTTGGATGTGCCCCCTCCCCTCCCGGCTTCTTGTGCACCCGGCAGAGCATGGGAAGCTGGAAAAGTCCTTGACTAGTGTAAGCACTACCTGGCAACAACTAAAACATCAGTGTGTTATCAACATTATTTTCATACTAAGTCTAAACACAGCACTATACTAGTTACAGTGAAGAAAATTAACAATCCCAGCTAAAACCATAACAGATATCATTGCCAGAAGGAATCCTTTTCATGACAGGGTAAAAGAGTTGGCAGAATCTGGCATGATTTGCAATACTGAAGCTTCACTAAGTAAAGGATAGTCTTTCAGTAGGGCTAGTCACCTATGTGAATCATCCATACAAATGTTTGCTGGTTTGCAATCATTTCTACTGATTGCAGCTGAACTGACAAGAACCTACTACCTGTTAGATTTCCTTAGTGTGCATCCACTGGAACTGATTCTTTAACAGTCATAAAATGCTAGACAATTTGAGAATGTATATATATTGAAGCTGATACGCAGAAAATTCTTTAAAAGATGAAGCAGATTAAAAATATTTTACAGTCTCTGGCAGTTTGTTTCCCAGCACAAATATGTTTTCATGTATCTGTTTTCTAGCTCCAGAATAAAAAATGGTTTACAGTTACTGTCTCCCTACAGAGAAACTAGGATTTAAATTCTGTACCATTCTAAAATTTTGTGGTTTGCTTTGAAAACTTGCATATGGGGATGTGTGTATATTTATTTGACACTGTCTTTTTGTTGGTTGTGATCCAGTTTATGCTCTGCATGTGTTTTTATTTTCAAAGATCTCTTTCCAGTTTCATTTAGGTGTGCTTAGAGGAAAGTTTCAAAACAGTAACTTCTATCTCATTACATTATCGTTCCTGTTTCTGTTTTCCTGATTTAAGTCCTTTCTAATTCAAAGTGTTTGTTTGAATTGTTTTATTATTTCAAAGATTTATTTTGGACCACACAGGTGGAAAATTATTTCACCTGCTCAGTATGTTAAAATGTTTTGCATTATTTTTTTCCTGTACTGTATCATCCCCAAATTTGAAGTGTTAGCAAAAGTTTACAAATTTTTGTATTTTTTATTCACATATAAGAGCTCAGCAAAGAGTGGAATATCTAGCAATCTTTGTGAAATATGTTTTGTGTTTTTTTCCAGAAAGAAACCCTGAAATGGATTATATCAACTGCCTAGGGAAGAACATAGGAGAGGAATACTCCCAAGGTTCCAGCCTTTTTTGTCTCCTTGCTTTGGTATTGAATAACTCTCAAATAAATTTGGCTTACATGAATTGTTAAGTACAATGACTTGGCATGCATAATACACTGCAAGAAGTTCCACAGCATAAATCATCATGATCCATAGTCTAGGAGCTGAACAACACGATATCATAAGAAGTTTTTTATGAGTTATAGTGATATTGAGAAAGAAGAAATTCGTAGTAACAGTACTGGTGATGTGGGTGTTCCGAATTCACAGCTGGTGGAGGAACTAGAATAATTTGCTTTGCAACATATCCAGCTTGCCCTTCTGACAAGAAGCAATGCACTGTGGCTAGTAAGTGTCTATACTGCAACATGCTATTTTGTTCTGGTGGTGTGGGGAACTGTTTCAGTCTGGCAAAATCTAAAAATATTACAGTTTTTGTTCATTTGTAGATTCTGCACCATAGATCAATAACAACACTGGTATATGTAATTAAAAGATGTACAGGTAACTGGCATAATCTGTTATAAGTCCACTGAAAACAAATGAAACTAAGACAACTGAGATGAGCTGAGGATTTGCTTGCGTATATCCAGGGATATTTTATAATATGGCTTGGTCATATACCTTCATAAAAACAGGCAACAGATATTACATCATGATCTTTTATGTTCAAGAAAGAAAAAGGCAAAACTGCAGTACGTTTGATATAGAAACTAAAGTTCTAATGGAAAGATATGTGCACACTACTAGATCTAAGAAATGACAAAAATATGCATATGTTTCAAAAAAAATCTGGTCAGGACTTCTTCAGCTGAAAGCTATATGAAAAAAAAAATAAACCCAAACTGAAAATTCTTGGTCATGTCTCTTTGTTGGCCTTAAAAAAGCAACACTTAGCAGGTTAGGGGAAAAAAAATAGTATTTTGACATAGGTTACTTACTGAACAAAGATTTCCTGTCCAGTATCTCTAACCTTCTTCAAGACAAGAAAATTTGGCAAAATCTCTTCATTTTCTATAACAGGTGTTGAGCAAGTTTCAAGATGCAGCTAAAAGCAAAAGTCTAAATATGAAATACACCTTATTTTAGAACTTTCAATTAATTATTTTTCTAACAACTGTAATTGTTTTTATCCATGTTACTGGTACATTTTAATCTTACAGAATTTATAGTGTTCCCTCTCACTCCACACTGTTCTTATGCATTGCTTTGTTTACCAAGTTCATTTCAGTGAGGTAACACATTCATATCATTTGCCCTAGTGCCACCATGGAGAATTTTAGCAAAGTATTAGAAGCATTATTGTAAGTATTATTATAAGTATTATTATTAATGGAGACATCTGCCACAATGAATAAAGTTTCAGATTATGAATTTACTGGCTTTGTTAACTAAATGTTCACAACAATATGTTGTGAGTAATACAGACAAGAAAAACCTTCTATAGTTAGTAAACTATCAGCCAGTATTGATAATCCAGCTATAGTCAGTGCATGTGAATTACTCATCATACTTCAAGCTCTCTACAGAGAATTATTATTCATAAATCAAGTAAAATTTGTTTTAGTTGTAAGGTTTCAATAATCAGTTCTGGATTTCAGAGAAAGTTATTAGCTGGAAGAAAAATGCACTGATAGTCCTATGTAGCAAAAAAATTATTACCCTCTGGAGGTACAAATTTCAAAATATCTTTACCCATTATATTTGAATATACATCCAGGATATTTGCAGTCTATTTTTCTGTGAGTTATGTATTTACAGCATATCATGATACATGAATGGGATACATATGTTATTCCCAGTTTAAGAGAGTTATTTGTGGTTCATGAAAGAAAATTGCATCAAAAACATAACTCATGTAATAGCAAATAATACCTGGTACTATATGTTTCATTTTGATGGAATGTTTTATTGTGGGATTCTTCTGAGTGGTTCAAAGGTAATAGTTTTATCTTCTCCCATGAAGAGAATCAATGAACAGTGTAACACTTAAGGAACAGGCTCTTATTCGGAAAAAAAAAAAATGACCAGGGCTCTTCAGGAAGAAAATGCTGTCTTCTTACTGAGAAAGCTGACAAATGAATCATAACAGAATTTTGCACATTAGTAGTAACTGCTTTAAAAAAAAAAAAAAAAGAAAAAAAAAGCTAATTTTGTTGCTGGAAATTAGTTTGAGATGGCTTAAATAACTATGTCTTGCCTCTGGTTATCTCTTGTGCCAGAAATGTGAAATAAAATAACTATTGTCATCACTTCTCTTTTGGTCACTTAGATTGATTTTAGAGTTATGTATGAGACATAACAGTAAACAAGTGTCTCATATAAGTACAGATAAATATTGTGACATACCAAAAAACATTCTACTGATGTGGGTTGTTCTTGTCAATGTTATTTTGTATAGGAGAGGAGTCACTTCTTAGCCACAACCTGAAGTTCCTTGAATGTTAGTTTTAATTCTATCTTTAAATTAGATCTTACTCATAAAATATCAAAAACACCAAAAATATCAAAATACCTCAAAAACCACAATCATCATGAAGATTATAAAGCTTGTGAGAGGTTCTCTGAAAATAATTATTTTTGCTTTCTAACTAATCAAATTAATTGTATGAAGAATATTTTAGGTATTTGCCTGTAACAAAAGAAAAGAAATCAAATTCTTCTTCATCTTCCCCTGATCCCTAAAATGCTCCAAAAGTCATTATGCTAGAGGATTCTTACTTGTCACTAAATAATACCAAAATGGAAGCCCAACAAAATAATCTGCTCCCTACTACTATTTAAAACAACTTTCAACAGAGCTCTGATTATACACTGATACCTTCCACTACATAAAATATGAAATAATAAATTTCTTTAACTTATTTTGGCTGTAGTGAATATTGCAGAAGCTTAACATTTGGCAAAAAGAAACCATTTAATATTTCAGTCCTCAGGAAAAAATGTTTATGCTGTTATAAAAGGTGCAACAAAAATCTTCAGTGTTACTTTTCAATAGTTAAGAGTCACTGAATGGCATTAGAGTAAAAAAAAAATAGCTAGAAATCCTATTCCACAACATAAAGTGCACTGCTCTGTTTGGACAATGCAGGACCCTGTACCAGGATCTCCCAGGTAAATGGTCAGAGGATGCATGGGTGGGGGACCCAGGTGAGGCTGATCAGGGCAATTATGGCCTATGGGTGCTTTCAGGGCCCTGACAACATCATTGAACAGGACAGAAAAATAATTCATAGTCTGCTCCTCTAGTACCACTATACATTGAAGAGTGGAAAAATGATCACAACAGAATGGTCAGGGCATGTCAAAAGAGTGTAACAAAATAATTAGGAACCTAACTCATTTCTGTAAAGGTAATTACTGATGAAAGAAAGCATGCAGAGATCAAGACCTAGGAAAATAATTAATAAAAAGATTTTGAAGAATTATTTTTCATGCCTAATTTCTAATTAAAAATTATTTTGAAAAAATGTTTCCCATTTCTAAAAGTAAAAATATTGCAAAATTTAGCCTAAAACTTTAAAATGGCATTTGAATTTATTAGGAAAAAAAGTTTTACAGAGTTATTCACCAGTGTACATGCAGAAATCAACAAAGCCACTATGATAAATAAATGGCAAATATATTTTTGTGAAAACAGGTTTCAAAAAATTCTGCATTGTCATCAAATTTAAGCACCTGCACTCAGTCTGACACAAAACTTACCCAAAGTAAGTAGAAATTGACTTCAATGAACTTCAGATTAGATTCATTATTAATTTTGTTTTTATTTTTTACCTGGAAGCTACATCAGCATTATAAAGAGAAATTAGATTTGCTAACATCAACTGAACTTCTCAGCTTTGCAATGGCAATTCCTTTTTTTAGTTCATAAAAAATATATTTCAGACCTCAGGTAGGCACAAGTGTCCAATATGTCATGCCTGATGATAATTTCTGTACATTTATAAATCAAAGAGTAACTCTGATGAAAGTGAAGCACATTCCAGTCACTTTATGAAAATACTTCAAAGGATCATGCTTCCCATTCCAGTGACAGTAGTTTTAGAGTGTGCATAAAAACTTATCATCAGAACAGTCTTGGAAGCAGGGAGAAGTACAGTTGAACATTAGATTTTTGACTGTTGATGTGGCATGACATGATGCAGGAGGAGAATAAAGTTTATTAACTGTATACATGAGCAGAGAAGTTCACAATCAATAAAGTGGAACTTATGCTAGAAGAATATGAAAATCTCATTTGCTTTGTACCTACAGAAATGGCATCCCTAAATAATGTTTAACACACTTTGGTTTATGCTGAAGACAGTTGAACAATAAAAATCACCTGTTTTCCTGCCTAAGATTAGATATTTGTTTTGTTTGGTTTGTTATTCATAGTTTGACTTTATCACATTTCAATGACTTTCAAGATGTTTCAAAGGTGAGATATTCTATTATTATTTACCCTGATCATAAAGCAATTGTATTATCTTAGACACATATCTTTGTATCTTAATATAAAGCTCTGATAAGACAGACTAACACAAACTTCTTTTATATGATGCCTTTCATTTTCTCTGAATAGAAGGTGATTACCAAGGAAGATCTATCATACCGATTAACTTGTAAAAACTGCTCTGCAGAGAAGATAAAGTGAAGCTATTTTTATCATGGTCCATGCTATGGGTCATGGATACTTCCGATTCCTGTACACAACATAACACGCACCTGTGCAGAGGCTTCAAGCATCCCAAAACTATATATGGCAAAGTGCCAAAATAAAATAATTTCTGGTTTATGTCATTCTATCTTTTGTTTCTGCAGAATTTGCTAGGAAATAAAAAACTAGTGAAGTTCAAGTGTCCACGGTTTGATAGACAATATTAGGATTGATGAGGAAGAGCACACAGAAAAAGGCTTTATATACAAGACGTGTAAGAAGTAAACATGGTAGAGTTTGAAACTATGTATAAGACTGAACACAAATAATCACTGTTAGTAACATTGAGAATGAAAAAAATTTTAGTTGATCCAGCTGTCTATTTTCTATTATTAGAAAATGGTCATGGTTGCTAACCAGTAGCAGACCAGAGACTCTTATCCTTTCACAAAGTTATTTTTTTGGAAGCCAAAGATGCTTTCCATAGCTGTAGATCTCTGCAGCTGTGACTGTCTCTACTTCTCACCAAGAGAAGACAATCAAAAGTCAAGACCTCTCTGTGGCCTTTCATCCAGCAAAAGAGTTCACCTTTCAAAGTTGGACAAGACTGTCTTTCTAAAGACGCACATTTTATAGGCCCTAAAGGAAACCTGCTTCCTGGTAGATATGTTCTCCAATGCTATTATCTTATCAGAGTTGGGAATGGAGTTGTACTAACTGATCAATTTTTGTGGCTGTTCTTGATAAGAACAAGTTATGTAAACTGGTGTATGAGTCTTGGGTGTTTGTTTGTTTTTTTTATCACAATCCTGATTTGGAGACAATAAAACTGAAGAAAATTAATATCATCTGTATGGCAAAGTAGCTGATACAGGTGGTATTACGTCATGAAGTGTGTACTACAACTTCAAATGTTCAGCAGCGGAGATTGCAACTCCTAATTTGGTGTTTTATTCCATACATAGTGTTATAGACAGAACCAGTATGTTATCACTGTCTCTGTCACAGACACTGAATATTTTCTGCTATTTCTAATTTGAAATTAGGTTGATCTAGAATGAGAAATACTTTTTTATGTTCATTACTCATGGGAATATATATACTACTCTGATAAATTTTTGTAGCCTTCTATTTAACTTTTAGCTCATAATGACAGTATTTACATCAACACAGTCACCTCAGACATATTCTCAAACAGTTCTTTCACCACAAAATGTCCTGTGGAGCAATTATTTTGTGCAATGAATGGTTTTGGATAATCTAGTGGAGTACAAGCCTTACTCAAGTAAATAGCTAGATTTATTCACAAAGGTAGTTCGAAACAGTTAAAGAATGCTTTATCACCTCTTTGCAGATCCTTATTCATTTGAAGGAATCTGTGATGCTAAATTAACATTTTAATATTTTGAATTGTTACGAGTAAAGAAGTATTCTGATTTTCTTCTGTCTCTCACAGAGGACACAGAGCTCAGAAACAAACTTCTAACCTTTCTCCACCTGAAAGTACTTTCAACTCTTCAAAAGATGACAGTATATGAATTGTATTTCATAAGAAGGCTTGTCTTAAGGTCAAAAAGGTGGCTGAATTCTTTTTTGTCTGGAGCTTGAGCAAAGAAATGCCAGGCTGTCACTTGTCACTTGCCTTCTTACAAACAGCCTTTATTCTGGGCCAAATTGTTGTCTGATTTGTGCAGTGCCAATCTCTATAGTTCTGCCTTTGTTGAAACAATATGGATTTAGATCAGAGCAAGCGAGAGCAATGGCAGCAGCACATATTCATAGCCATGCCCTCAACCCAAGAACCTTAACTATATTTTTTGAGTACTGTTTGAGTTTGACAGGTAGGCTCCACAGAACCAGTGGAGACAGCTTAGCCTCTAGGAGGCAAATCAGAAGCCTCAGGTGGTGTGGCTTACCCTAGACCAATTACATCTGTATCCTTAAAACCAAATGAAAATTTGAAATGTTTATCCTCCATATCATTAATACTATGCCTATGTTGGCTGAATATCAAGGAATTTGGTAAAATGATTCGGATACATTCAGTAGCCTAAGAAAATGAATGAGTCTTTATTTTGTAATTTATGATCCAAGATTGTACACACCTATTCAGTTCTAAATGTATTTAAATATGCACATAATAATTCATGATCCATAGATCATATGCAGATGAATTGACATTGTTGGAATCCTAAAGTCTTCATTAATCTCCAAATGCCACAAATGGTTTCCAATCACAGTGTTTATTCCAACATAAAAAAATGAGTGCTCAGAACAAAAGCATCAAATAAAAGTCAGAGAGAAATTCAAATTAATTATTAATTTCACTGAGCATGTAGAAGCAAGGGAGGAAATTTCTGAGTGTTTAGATCTGCCTTCAGTGTAAACTGAACAAGTACGGACATGAGTTAGAACGACTTGTATCCTTCTACATTGAGTTCTCTAAGGTAAATTAGTTCCTTGAATGATTTCAACAGCCAGTGCAAGAGGTTTCTTTATGATGAATATTACCACACACAAAAGTATGGTCATGGACTTGACAATCTTTCAGACTGAGGGAGTTCCCAGCTGTCCGAAACTTGTGCAAGGGGCTGTCAGTGGTCTCAGCCTAGGTTTCCCTGGCCACAAGCAGCAACCAGTGGAATGATGAATGAGAAAGAGGAAGGGGGCTCCACTGACCCAGGTGGGGCTCACTGTGCCTGCAGGTTTGGGGGAAAGGGGGACATCTCCCTCTATCTCTGTCCTCAGGATGCCTGACCCCTGTCTGCTGCAGCACATGCTGCCCTGGAGGTCCTCAGTGGAGGATTGTGTCCCTCTCCTCTAGCATATGTGCTGATCCCAAGAAGGGAGCACATGAAGGGTTAACACTGCCCCATGCCCAAAATCAGTTTATCGTATGTTGTACATCATTCTGTCTCTTTTCCTCAACCAACAATACATGTGAAAGTCTGGTAAAAACTTCTCTTGTATGAATTAATTTAGAACATTTTTACTTTGAGCAGCAGAGGAAGCCTTTATGCATTGTCTTGTGCAATAGATTTAGGTGGTGTAATTAGCACCCCACACAATGGAAATTATTTCATGTTTAGGATTTATCTCTGAAGGACTAAATCAGATCCAGATGAGCCAGATCCTCTGACATTCCACACACCTGTTGCAGGTATTGTGCACACACAGCAAATAAGAGAAGTTATTAACTTAGCCCAGTTAATGAGCCAGACTAAGATTCTGCTTTCTATCATACTTGGTCATCCCATGACAATCTGCAGTAAAACTGATTTTCCTGCTTCTCTGATTGATGCCAGCTTTTCATGACCACAGAGTGACAAAATGCTCCTGAGTTGTTGCAAGACAGGCATATTGGATCTATAAAATATCAGCATCAAAGACCAAAGGAAAATTGTGGAAAATATACCCCATTTGGTTCCAGAAATTATCATTCCTGTGAACACTAACCATATTTAAAGATGGCTTACCTGCAAAGCAATCACATGGCACTAGACTGGTCTGTCTGCACATGTCTGGATTATAGCATTGATACTAATAAAGTAATGAGGATCAAAGTGGGCAACAAGGCAAAGACAGCAAAGGCAGATCTTTCTTTAAAGACCTTTGATCTGATCTTGTTTTGTATTAGGCCTTCATACAGCTTCTACAGCAAAAGACATAATGCTGGTAATAAATTTTACCCTCAGTGGAGTCTTCATGCTTTTCCATGTCAGAAAAAAGCACAGCATTGTTTCCCATTTGTATCAGTTAGCCAGGTATAAATGGCACCTGAAAGACAGGATAGCTTGTACACAAGTCCCCTTATGATGATGATTTATCATTTCATGCTTTCTTTGCTGCTGACACATTTATGGTTTGTGTGTAGCTCGCACTTTGCTAACAGAGGGCAGAGGCTTCTTAGAACAGCACCATGGGAAGTAGTTAATCATTCCCCTCTTAATCACAGGCTCATTAATTAACGTACAATGACAAGGGTGATATAACTTTGTGAAATGAGATGTACATGAATGATAAAAGTAATATATTGTATAAAACCCAGGAAATATCAGTAGGAGTTTTATTCTCTTTTGTACTTGTTTTCATATGAACACTAGAATAAATTGAATTCTTGTTACGGTTCTACCTACAGTGACTACTACTGTACTAATTCAAAATATTTTCTAAATACATAGATGATTTGTTATTTCATAAGTCTCAGGAAAAGTCCAAGTAAAACTCTGTGGTACATTTTTTTTGTTCAAGGGCCTGTGTCATTTTCTTCACTGTGGCAACTGCTTTTAAACTTTCACTTTTTATAGGACTGACTTTGATTTGCTATTAGTTGTAGTTCTTGCACATGTCTAATTGTTTCATTTCAAATACAAGAAAGAGATAATTTGTATCTTTTTACTCCTTAGCAGTGCATTTGTGCCTCATAAATTCTGTCTCCTTTTGGATGATGTGAAGATAATACTTTGTAGAAAAATGCGTGGAATGGAAATAGCTCAGCAAATATTCTAACATCTTGCAGAGGTCTTCAGCACACCATACATGACAACTTTCAAATGTATTTTTCATGAAGTCCCATATGTATAGCTGTAAGCAATAGACCTGTAAATTATCTACTGAAGATAAAACTGATCTAAGTCCAGGATGTTTTAGTACTGCAGTCCACACTTATTGTAACTGGTTAGTCAAGATTCATTTATTTGCAGAGTACACCTTGCCAATGGGTATGAATTTCTTGCTTGTTCACTTTGATTCCAAGGCTAATGTAATCTTTCCCCCAGTGCCTAGCTGTCAGACCTCTGATTTATTTAGATGATAACCTGCTAGTAGCTCCCTGCAGAGAGGCATTGTCATGCTGTATCATACACTCAGTGCACTTGATCTCTGCCCTGTGGATTATAATCAAGAAAGTAAAGTCACTTTGAATACCCTACCACTTACCAGATTTTCTAATAACTTAATCAGTTTCTTTCAAAAAAAAAAATGAAGCCATTTTAGTAAGAAATTAATAAGTGAGGCTTGAAACAAATTTGTCAAATAATTTCTATGGATAAGTCACTGGATTCTTTGTTTTGGTTTTGTTTTTAATTTGCATTATATTATGAGCTAGAAATGGACCATCTTTGTCTATCAGACTATATTAACCAGTTTTGTTATTAATTTCCCTTGTGCCATTTTTTTCATTAATCTGCAAGGATTTCTTAAGAACTTGAAATACTGCAACTTTGCTGCCTATACCAGACTATATTAAATGGCTAATTTAAAGGCCTAGTGGGTGGATATCACTGAACAAAGCTTCAGATGAGTGAAGGTTTACATTCAGATTTGGTTTATTGAAAGTATTCTTAGTTTTGGATGTTCACAGGTTTGTTTTGGGTTTGTTTTTTTTTTTCTTTTTTCCTAAAGCCTGAAAAACACGTTTAGGGACAGTCTGAGAACATCTTCATTTTGAAATGAAAAATAGCTTGTCATGATGCTGGCTGAAGTTCTGGGTTAAAAATAAAAATATATATCCAGATTTTTAAAAATAAGTGGAAAAAAAAATATTTCCATAGAAGCTTCCCAGTGGGAAGGAATTTCTTATTATTTCCAGATTACTGTGTTCCATCATAACGGATGGATTTATTGCTCAGTATTTAGTTGATAACATGTATGTTTTAAAATGAATGGCAAAAAAAGGTTCTAGAAAGGTTCCAGATCGCTGGAAAAGTACTGTAAATTATACAGTTAATCTTCAGAATCAAACTTCAAAAAAGTAGAATAATGAGTGTTTTAAATTAGGTATTCAAACATTTAATTTGAACTGTATTTCCACTCAAGTTTTGAAATGCAGCAGTCTTCTAAATAGTGGATTTTCTTGAAGTAATCCTAAATAGGCAGGGGTTTTCAAAACTAATACTTCCATAACTAGTACTAAATGATACTGCTCTACAATATTCAAGAGCAAAATATTTTTTTATTACAAAAGCATAGAATGATTCTGGTATGATTATAGTAACTACTAATCATACAAGTAATAAAGCATGTTTTCTGCCTAAGAGAGTTTACTTCAAAGTAGATAAGGTATACAATAAATGGAACTAGGAGAGATTATTATTTACAAATTAGGAACTAGGATAAGGACAAAAAAATTACTTGTGCAAGACTGCACGCATTCTACAAATGTGCCCTAAGATATTTTAGTAGTATCCCAACTAACAGACCCAGTATCTTGAGTGTCTGAGTCTGCTGCTAGACACTCATGCTGGCACATGAGTGCCTGAGTTTGCTGGTAGTCCAACTGGCTGGGTGAAATGAGACAGGCATGTTGAGTATTAAATTCTTATACATTTCAATACTTCAGTAGCTTTATTTTAATATTTTTTATTTTATTTTCATTTTCAAGAATTGTACTCTAAATTCACTTTATGGTTCATTCATAATTAAATCTGTTCAAAACCTGATTTAAAGAAAAACCTGATCTAAAGAAAGCAAAGACAGATCCACCTCATAGATCTGTAACTGTAAAGCAGTCCAAAGACACCTGAGCTTCTTTAAAGCTAGTTGGTTCAAGTTCTGGCATCAGTCTAGTCCTATGACCAGTGCTGAGACTACCTAAAAAGGCCAGAGAAAAAGTGGAAAGGAAATGTACTCTGCACACAGCCAACAAAGGCATCTGAAACCTTCGCTGTTGTGACTATGATTAGACATTTTTGTTTCAACAGCTTACTTGGTAAGTCAGGCTGCATAATTCACATCTGCTGATTGCCACAACACAGTTCCTTCCATGCAATGTTTTACTACTCAAATACTGAAATTTAAGAAAGTCAAGCAAAACCATCATGGATTTTTGCTTCTTGGGACTCCTCCTCTTCTTCCTTCTTCTACTTTGCCTTTTCATCAGACCTGGCACAGGTTTTCCCGTGCTGAAGATTTAAGGCCCTTTAAATAATACATTTTGAAATTCATGCTTTTCAGTACAAAGCTTTGGTGCCCAAGATAGTGGGCATCAAAAAGAGAGTTAGAGTGTTTATATAGAATTGTCCAGATAAAATTGTCCAAATAACAAATACGGGATTGGCACATTAATAACTTAGCATCCAGAATACTCTGTCTCATGGTTTAATTTAAGATAGAATTAACACTTCCACTGTAACAGGTTTTAGAGACCTGAACCCCAGACTGACCGCTGTCATTATGCGTGCCCTAAGGAACTAGCTACAGAGTAGTTCAAATTAAATAGCGGCCCAATATATTTCATATTCTTCTCTGTTGTAGGTGCTGAGGGATCTCCTGGGTGTTGAAAATTTTAGGTTGGGAGAAAGAAATGGACTTGAGTCTCGTCTCCCATAACACGTAGTCAATTATAGGAAGAGTAGCTGCTACCAAAGCAATGGAGAGCCTTCCCATTGATGTGTTCTTTAGGAGTGCTCTGAAACTCTAAGGCATTTCATTTGAAGTCTCTCTCTGAATTCCAGATGGTTCTTGATACAGAAGTAAGTATATGTCAATTCAGTGGCATGCACTTTACATAAAAGTGTTCTTTAAATAAAACTTACAATGCAACTAATGGGCTGTGTGCATGCTCTTTAACCACCACCACCAAAACATATTTTTTTTACACTGCAGGCAGCAAAGGTTAAGAATTCTATGGATCTTTATTTTCAGTGGTAAACTTTACATAGTGAGACACTGGGCTTTAAGTATCTTTCTTTTCTTAGGTGGTCCATGTGTTGCATCTCAGTCCTCAGTCACTTTTAGTTGTTTCGAGACCCCATTTTGCTGTATGATCTATGGCAGAAAACGAGACATTCACCATGGCCGTGGCTTTCATGAAAACATTCCAGTCTTTAGGTGTTCTCTGGCTAGAAGAGGTGCAAGTCACCTGGGGAGGAACAACCCCATGCTCCAGTAGAGGTTGGGGGTTGACCTGCTGGAAAGCAGCTCTGTTGAGAAGGACCTGGGACTGCTGGTGGACAGCAGGTTGATCATGAGGCAGCACTGTGCCCTAGTGGCCAAGAAGGCCAACGGTGTCCTGGGGTGCATAAAAAGGACTGTGGCCAGCAGGTCGACAGAGGTTATCCTCCCCCTCTACTCCACCCTGGTGAGGCCACATCTGGAGTACTGCATCCTGTTCTGGGCTCCCCAGTTCAAGAAAGGCAGGGAACTACCAGAGAGAGTCCAGCAGAGAGCTACAAAGATGATCGGGGACCGGAGCTTCTCTCTTATGAGGAAAGGTTGAGAGACCTGGATTTGTTTAGCCTGGAGAAGAGAAGACTGAGGGGGGATCTTATAAATTCTTATAAATAACTGAAGGGTGGTTGTCAAGAGGAAGGGGCCAGACTCCTTTCAGTGGTACCCAACAACAGGACAAGGGGCAATGGGCACAAACAGGAACACAGGAAGTTCCTCTTAAACATGAGAAAATAATTCTTTGCTGTGAGGGTGCCAGAGCACTGGAACAGGCTGCCCAGAGAGGTTGTGGAGTTTCTTTCCCTGTAGACATTCAAAACCTGCCTGTATGCAGTCCTGTGCACCCTGCTCTAGATGTACCTGCTTAAAGTAGGGGGGGGGTTGGACAAGATGATCTCCAGATGTCCCTTCCAAGCCCTAACTTTCTGTGATTCTGTGATTGATTTTGCTTTCTTGTACTTTAGCTTATTTATATCTGGTCACAGCAGGTCTGATTTTCAAAGGTATTCCATGAGCCAAGTGATAGTCAGGTGCAATGTGGTTACAGAACTCACAGGACTGGCTAAGAAAACTGGATGCTTAACTGGTTAAAATTCTAACTCTGCAATGCGTTGACACTTCTGAAAATCCTGTGATGTTTTAATCTGCATTTTTAGAGGCTTACATACTTTCACAAAGTTTAACCTGTACTTACCAGTTTGTTGTAATAGGAGCATAACATTCTTTTTGGTTTCTGGAATATGAAGTATACTTTGTACTTCTTCTCATACATCCTTGGGCACAACTAAATTATTAGTGTTATATTCCAGAGTTCTGATCAGGGTTATATGCCAGCTATGAATATTAGATCTTTTCCATTTTCTTGATCATCACATAAGCTCTTTAATCTGCATCTTTGCATCCTACACATATCTTGAATGGTTATTTCTTCTCCTTTTTCATTGTTGCCTCTGAACCTGAATAAATAATCTGACCCAGCTACTCTCAGGGCCACCAGTAGAGAGCCATCAACTTACCAAGGGCTCATATCCACATACAGACATTTATGACACTGGTCCCTCCCAAGGTTGGCCCAGGAGAGGTATTGACATCACAGTTCAGGTGGTAAACCCATCAAGATGAGTCAACGGGAGCAACTGTTATTTGAAAATGGGATGAAACTGGAAAACTTTATATTTTTTAAAATTGGTCTGGTCTTAACAATATCTGCCTTTATATTTTTATGTTAGTTTTGCTCCATCATCTTCAACCAGGCACAAAGAAACTCAGGAGGCAGAATGTGCAGAACTATATATAAAGTGTTTAATTATATATACACTCAGAACATAGCTAGTATTTAGCAACTATTAGCCTATGTATGAACACACTCACTACTCAGGATGAGACCCAGAAGACTGCTCGCTGTGCAGGCACCAATCAGGAGGGTATGAGGTGGGCCCTGTGGTTCCTGAATGGGTCCTTTGTGCTGCTGAGATGCCATTCTCCACCAGCTCAATCAACATGCACCAAGGTCTTGAGTATATGATCCAGCAATACATGGCTAGTGTCCAAATAGATTCACAAGCCTGGGTACTTCTCCCTGAATTTTTCCCTCTAGAATTTTAATCTATCCATGTTGTTGTTCTCCTTTTTGAATCACTGTCTTCCTAATGATCCTATGTCAACAATCCTTTCTGTATCTACATCTTACCTTTCTGATCTTTTTATAAATATTGTCACAACTGCTTGGGGTTCCACAGCTGGGGCATGTCAGAGAGAAGCCTTCAATTCTTGGTACACAGGCAGCTGAACCTAGAAGCAAGGTGGAAAGGTGTTAATAAGAGAGACGATAATGGTGCTAATTCACAGAATAAACCCAGAGGTTTAGCTAGTCAACCAAGAGATACCTTAATGGGCATACTGAAAAAACATAGTGTGATTTTTAATTTTTAGCTATGAGAATTTATTATTTTTTCACCCACAGGAGCTTACAGTACAAGTATGAAAAGTTGCATTCTTATAAAAGTGCGTCTTATTTCATAAAACAATGCACATCATCATAGACTGCATAACTAATGCTTTTATACGACTAACTTTCTGATGTGCTGCTACAGTAACTTGATCAGTCATAATACTGTTTCTTTTTCTTGGTTTTTAAATACAATGCCCTTTTTAATTTCACTGAATTGATTGTTACTGTTGGTTATTTGAAAGTACAAACTATCCAATTTTAGTTTTCCTCTGTCTTTCTAAGGACTTCCACCTTGCCTCCTTTAATATATTTCTTCTACAAATTGAACATTTCATTTGCAGTCTCTCATCACAAGTCTTTCCTTTTGTTTCTATTCATAATCTCTGAACTACTTTTTCTTCAATATCTTTCTTTTTGTCTAATCAGAATATAACACTGTTCATGGGTAAGATGGCCTGGTGCATACCATCTGTTGTTAAAAAATACCCCTCCTTTTTAGTCCACACATTGTTGCTGTATATTATTGCAGTATAAATATTAAACACTGCCAGTGAGTACCATCAGCATATAAAACAAGTATCAGTGTTATTTTTTTTATTTGTGACAACGTAGGTATCACAACGTAGGTGTCAATGGTATCACAATACTTGCAGGTTCCTGCCTGCTGGAGTGGGATCATTGTTGCTTTTTTACAGTGGCTAGTGGGACAATTGTGAGAAAGGGAACAGCACCAACAGCCATAATCATGCTGACAAGTCAGTTGACTAATGCCAACATCCATGATGATATAATCTGGCATTATTCAGTAAAATCAAAGGATATTTCTACATCTTACTGAACCCTCTCCCACTTTTGGGAATATAAGCAGGGTGTCCACCCACTTGAACTCCAGAGGTCTAAAGTTAAAATTTTTCTTCTTTCTTAAAAGTTATTAGTATGGCTTATTCTTTTCTTCAAACATACCCACAAAAGAAAGTAGAACTGAATCCTCTATTTCATATTGTCATTTAGCAGTCATCAGTCACGTGTCCAAGGAATGAGAAACACTTTTCAGTTTGAAACGATTAAAATTCAGCTTTATCTGGCTACAGTTAAACTGTGGGATTAAGCTCTTAACGAATTAGATACTTTTTATACTTTTAATATAAAAATAATCCAGGCCCCAACTGGCCAACCCAGGAATGTGGGTTGACCTTGACAAGCTGGAGAAATGGGCTGACAGGAATCTCATGAAGTTCAAGAAGGGGAAGCCCACAGTGCTGCACCTGAGGAGGAACAACCCCAGGCACCAGGACATGCCAGGTGCTGACCGTCTGCAATGCAGCTTCACAGAAAAGGACTTGGGGGTCTTGGGGAACACCAAGTTGAACTGGAGCCAGTAATAAACCCTTGCAGTAAAAAAGGTGAATTATATCCTGGGCTGCATTTGGAAAAGTATTGCCAGTAGGTCAAGGGAGGGGAGCCTTCTGCTCTACTCAGCACTGGTGAGGCCACACCTGGAGAGTTGTGTCCAGTTCTGCACTCCTCAGTACAAGAGACACATGGACACAGTGGAGAGAGTTCAATGAAGGGCCACAAGGATAATAAAAGGACTGGAGCACCTCATGTATGAGGAAAGGCTGAAAGAGTTGGGACTATTCAGCCTGGAGAAGAGAAGGCTCAACGGGGATCTTATCAATCTGTACAAATAGCTGAAGGGAGGGTGCAATAAGATGGAACCAGGCTTCTTTCAGTGGTGCCCAGTGACAGGACCAGAGGCAGTGGGCTCAAACTGAACATGGGAAGTTCCCTTCTGTTCCATCAGGAAACACTTTTTGACTGTGAGGATGACCGAGCACTGGAAGAGGTTGCCCAGGGATGTTGTAGAGTAGCCATCCCTAGAGATATTTAAAAAGTATCTGGACACAGTCCTGGGCAACAGGCTTTAGGTGGCCCTGCTTGAGCAGGTATGTTGGACCAGATGACCTCTAGAGGTCCCTTCCAACCTCAACCACTCTGTGATTTTGTGATTCTGAAAAATAAATTATTAAGTCTTGGTATTTGTGGCATTCTTTGGTTTAAGAGGAAGTTGAACTTACTTAACCTAATTACAGATTTGTTTTCATCAGTCATTAACTTGCAGGCTACTGGAAAATTATAGTATCCATTGAATGTTTCATCTTTCAAAACAAAACCAGCAACTCCTCCTGCTTTTCTCAGGAAGCATTTTATTATGTCTTAAAATATGCATCCGTTCTCCAGGTTCTGATCCAAGGTTACAGATCAAAGCACGTAGTTACTTTTTCAGAGACAAAATGTCAATAGGGAAAGAAAGAGAAGAAAGGAAAAAAAATTAAGGCTGGTCTTTGTATGCTAGAGGAAAGAAAAGAGAAATACGTAATTGCTCTCATTATTTTTTTCAAGGCTACTATGCTTAGCTCTGCATATAGGTAGCTACTAGCAAGGCAAGCTTGCACATATTGTTTGCCTGCTTTATTCAGAACAAGTGTATTGAGCTTGTTATAGAGTACTCGGACATGGGAGCTTTGCAGCATCCACAAACTCTAGATAACTTTTAAAGCTATTAATGTTAGGACTTCACATTTTAAAGCATGAAAGGATCAATGGTTGTGGAAATGAATCAGAAAGTTATGGAAAACAAGAGCTACAACAGATTGCATTTATGGCAACAGGAAGAACAAAAATGCTTTATTTTTATTCTGCTTTTAGACATACCCAGTAGTCTTTATCCTTCAATTTATGATTAATCAAAACTTCTTTGATGCCCTACAAGTACTAAAACAAATAGGATAGGAGCCTCAGTGAAACCATTTCAGCTCGAAAAGCATTTTTTGTAAACCACAAACTTTTAATAAACAGCCTTCTTGTTGACTCTCCTGTTTCTATAGGTTACTATATCCCATTGATCAGGTAGATTCTGCTCTTATCCCTTTATTATCAAATTAAATTATTAGCAAACTGCTTCTGGAGGACACTGGAGTGCCTCTGAAGGACTTCCAAGGCTCAACTCCATCCATTGCATGACATCTGATGAGGTCGAAAATTCTACATGGCTACAGACCATGAGAACTTTAAAAACAGTTGGCCATCATGACAGCTACAGTAATCCTCCAGAAAATGAACATGCAAGATGTGAAGATGATTTTATAGAAGGGTAAATGGAAGCATGGTAACATGAGAAAGGTCCAACTTTCCAATCACCATTTCTCTTAAATCTCATAAATGCAATAAAAGGCAGTCCTGGGATATCCCTAGTCATACATCTAATCTTTGGAAAAATATCCATAGAATAATCTTTCTCATCTGCATGCAAGACCTACTATGACCTGCAAATATTGGTGGAATCTCTATGTTGTTTAGAAGAAATTGCTGTTTAACTGAAGTATAAAATAACAGATTAACACTGAAGTATGTGCCTATAATTTGCATTGTACAAATTGTACATTGTCTGACTTCTGAATTGTTCATGTAATTATGGTAAAATGACAAAACCAAACAGAACATTGAATGCCTAAGAAATTTAAATTATGCCACCTTTCTTAACTCATAGGTTGGTTACTAACGTGGAGTTGATTGATAAAGGGTTGGAGAGCTCCTATTGCATTGTACTTACTATGTAAGTACTCAGTACCTATGAAATGCAGAAAAGTTCAGCCATGGAGAAATAAAATCTGATGCACTGAAATATGTCAAATATAAATTAAGAAGATCAAAATTATAGCTTTACTGAAGCTTGTAAAGAGGTTTGCCATTGGTTTCACTGATGCCTGATATTCAACTGGAATCCTACACTGAACAAAATCAAAATTAATTCTGGACTTAGAAAGCCTCTTTGAAATGAACTTACTATTCTCTGCTCTCTTGGGAGTTTGGGCTGTTTCTATGTCATTCTGTGGCCTTTTATTTATCATATAAATGATAGAACAAAAGATAGTTTTTGCTATGAGCTTGTCAGTACTGTGTTTTCAGTAGAATATCCCATGAAAGTGCTTCAGGGCACCATAATATCTTCAATGTAATTATTCTGTCAAATTTTATTACTGAAATAAAAAGATATTTTTATTGCTGGAAAATTAAGTGCACCACTGAATCAAAAAGATTTAATTTATATGACACTTTGGAAACTATTCTGCACCTATTAAATCAAGTTTCACTTAGCATTATAATTATGAATTGTTACAAGACAAAGTTTATAATTGCCTATTACTGAATTTATATAGCTGTATGTATGTGAACATTCTGTAACACCAAGTCATTGCAAGAAACATTGAAATATGGTTTATTAGAAATACTGATAAACAACAACAAAAAAAACCCTTAGTATAAAGTAGCTCATTGATTCTTTATGGTATAAATTCTGAAAAAATTACAATGAATTTTAACAGATCATTATCCTGAGAGGGGCCAATTCAAATCAGTATACCTACAACATAGTTACTTACAGTACTACCCTCAAAGAGAAAGTTATTTGTTTCTGTCTTTTCATCATAAAACAGTACCATAATTCCCAGTCTGAGAAAGAGTTAGCACATAAGTTTTACTGATCATTGTATGTATATCGACTCTGTTTCTCAGACCAAATATTAATTTTACTCATATACCCTTTTAAGGCTTGGGACTTGATGAAAAGCTCTTAAGAATTTGTGGTAAAGCTCCTATTGATTTCACCAGTCTTTTTCAAAACAGTTTCCGGTTACAAGACAAGAAATAATAGCTGTATTATTTTTGGAAGTTAAAATTGTATTTATGATTTTTTTTCAACACAAACCATTGCACATGGAAAAATGATAGTTTCTACATAGTTCATCATTAACATAATTATAACTTGACTTATTAATTTAGCATTAGCATGCCCAGAATAATGTAATCTCTTTCTGGAATATAATATTTGTGTTTATGCATATCTAATTAAACATGTTATCAAGTAACTGCCTAAAGAGTTGCACAACTCCTTGTGTCTTAACCCTTCAATCTTGGGCTAAAAAATCATTACTGTGAGATGACTGTGACTATATTGTATCTCTTTTTGATGTTCTATTAATGAAATCTGCTCATCACTCTTTAAACTGCTCAGCAGCATTTACTGAAAAGTGAGCAGCGCATTACGTGCATAATACCAACCATTTCTCTTCATCATCTCATGGCAGGTTCAATAGGCAAGGTTGGAACCTGTGGAAATATGAGCCCACTGACAATTCTGAGAATATAATTTCTGTCAAGAACAAATATCAAAACTTCAGTTATGAAAAAAATTTAAAAATCATGCTTATTTAGGGATACAAATATATATTAATGCAAACTAGACAATTCATATACTTTAGAGTGGTCAGATTTAGGTACATCTAGTCAGATTTAGGTACATCTAGAGGATGGTACCTTCTAAATTTCATGGTTTAACAGCAAACGCTGTCTCAGGATGCCACTACACCTCTAATTTCCAGAAAACTGGGAAGATATAACACTGCCTATAAGTAGTTCTTATTCCTTAGTTTTAATTGCTTGTTTCTGATCGCTTCTGAAGATGTAACACAGGATTAAATACCCTATGGTTGATTCATGTGGAAATTCTCACATTCTTATCTAGAAAAATAACTATGGTAGAACAAGATTTAATGAAGAAAATCAGTGCTAGAGGGAAACGTAATTACATCTTTATTTATAATATGGCACTTTAAAAATCATTTGTTCTGCCATTTGTTTGCCAAAGAACTTCTTATTCTACTAATCTCTCTAGTCAAACTTAAAATAAAAATAGGTACTAAATGCAAATTAATCAACAGAAAGACATACCTAAATAACATGAGGCTTAATAATGGCATGCTAAAGAAGGAAAAAACAGAAGTGTTGTAGTAGTTTAATGATGTGCATACAGACAATATTTCCTAGTCTAAGTTCATGTTTGTTTGGTTTTTTTAAATTAAGAAACCTCACAACTTAAATACCTATTGAACCATTAGGAGTACTTCATTCATTTGCTGAAACTAAGGTGCTCACTGACATCTTTCATAGCTATGTATTAAAGGAAAATAACAGTGAATAGGAATTACTAATTTGGAAACAATATAAAAAGTAATGTATAACCAACATTCCACATGTCCCAGTCAGAGGATAAGTATAACTTCGTCTCAAAAAACTGAATAGCATATTCCATCCTAAACTTTCTGACAATTTTAAGTGCTCAGCCTGTTCTTTATTTAACGATCTGCTGAAGATGGCTGAATTTTTCTTTCACAAGCAAATAAAAAGTTACAAAAGCAAAACAATATGAAATATTATGCAAGAATTTCTCTGAGAAATATTCCTTCTATTTTTTAAAGACTTACAGTTTCTGTAAGTCTAAATGAAATCAGTTATTTCTGTAAGGTTATATGGAAGGAGAGTGTCTGTTCCCTTACGGGTATCTGGTCAAGGACCTTTTTCAATGAAAAAAAAGGGACAATAAGAAAAGGAGGAAGCTATAAACAAGAACATGCAAGAACACAAGCGTGACCGACAAATGATAAAAGAGGCAGAACCAAATCTGGTCAGATACACTAACTGATGAGGGCATGTGAGAGTGTGAGAGTGTTTATTCCATCAAGGTTATCTGATAGGGCATGTTGTCTATTGGAAAACCAAAGGAAAAAGGGGGAAACTAGAAACAAAACATACAGAGACACAGATATGACAATACAGTCATGGAGACAATGATGAGAAACAAACTTCGCCACTCATACTGATGGGCTGTGGAGAAACTACAGGCACCACTTCTGGGAAGATCATGCTGGACTTTGCCACTGATGTGACTGTGAATGAGGGGGACCTGGTCATGGGCTGGGAGGGGTGCAGGAATGAATAGACTCGTACAAAACCATGGGGGATGTGCAGGGGAAGGGGAGCTAGGAAGAACAAGGTGGGTAGGCAGAAGGGGGTATAACAGAGGCCAGTCAGGTGTAAAACAGGGCTGGTCAGTGCACTAATCTGGCTGAGCCCTGCACCCGATCACCACAGTCTGTCCTGTCATCCTAGTCATTCTTGTTAAATCCTTTATTAACCATCTCTCTGCGTAATCTCATTCTCCATCTGGGGAGTGTATGTGTGTGTGTGTGTGTGTTCCAAGGCCCAAGTGCCAGCTACTCGGGGGACCAGCATGAGAGGACTAGGTGCCAGCTACTGGAGTCAGACCAGGAGTGTAGGTGCCCCTGGCCTGTGGTGTCAGCCACTGAAGCCAGAGGGAGCCCAGTGCAGCTACTGGAGCCAGTGGTGATCTCAGCTCCAGCCATGGGGGCAGGAACGGTGTGAGTCCCCAAAATCAGCTGTTGTGGGGACTGGTGTGAGTGAGGGGAGTGAGGGGCTCAACACCGGTGGCATGAGCCAGACCATGGGTCACAGCCCATGTGCCTGGTGCTGGCTGCTGTGAGGGATGAGGGTCTGTATCTCCCCCAAACAGGATGTGCATGGGGTGTGCGTGTGAATTCACCAGCAAACTTCAAGCTGGACCAGCCAGCAAGGGCAAAGCCCTCAGGACCAGGCAGGGCTATCAGGCAGGTGGGGGGGTCCATGCTGGTACCCAAGGGGACCTGCCAGTGTAGGGTGCCCACAGGATGAGTGTGTGAGTGCTGAGTGTTTGCAGGGAGCAACGAGCTGGAACAACCTGTGAGTAAGGGACCTGTGGGGTGGGTCAGAGGGTTGGGACCTGCACTGAGGTACCAGGGGGATAGAGGGGCTATGCTGGGGCTCGGGGGACCCGTGAGCATGCGTGTGCTTGTGAACTCAAAGAGTGTTATGTGTGCCTGTACTAGTGGTCTCCTGCCTCTTCCAGCCCCAGAGGCCACTGGTGCTGGTGTGTGATGCGGGTCCTGTGTGTGGGTGCTGGTGATGCCAGCACCTTGTCTGTGGCAGCCTCCATGACCGGCTGTGTCCATGTCCTGTGCATGCGTGCAAGTGTCTGTGTGTGTCTCTGGGACACATGCTCATCTTTGTTACTGGCTGAACCTGCAGTGGGGAAAGTGGCAGCTGCATCCCTCAGCTGGGGCAGAAGCTCTGGGCCCCCAGGAACCAGGCTGGGCTCCAGCAACTGGGCAGGAGGGTCCTGGGCCCTCTTGGGCTGAAGTAAGCAGCCAGTATTAACATCCCTTAACAATTTCATCACAGGTGTTAATAAGATTAGGCTTGATGGAAAATATAGACAATGGTGTGCTTAGAGGTGATATATCAGAATAAAAATCAGATACATTCATGATTACAAGATGGAACATGCCAACATTATTCAGCAGTGAAACTCTGGGTCAGGTTTCTTTCTCTGTTTTTTTATAATTTTTTAATTAAAGTCTTACACAGTCATGATACCAAAGTGAAAACAATTCATTATTTTTTAATTGTTTTCTCAATTCTTAAGCAGGCATTATATTTTAGAGGAAATTGACAGTGTGTATTATAAAGTTGAATTCAAAATTATCCTCTAGGCTTCATCCCAATAGATGGATATTAGTTAATGAAAAAGAATTTAAAAAAATAACCCAACCCAAAAAAATAATTTATCATCCAAGCCATGGAAACTCTTAGGCAATGGAAAATGTTCATATACAGTTGTTACACTAAACATTTAAGGAGCAATTTTGTTCTTCAGCTGAACTGGTTAGGGAATTTATTAGCAAGTACCCCTTTATATTCTGTTCTCTCTGGAGTTTTCTGCATCTCCTTGGACTCATTGGTCCAGTAAGTGGAGTGGCAGACTTGTTTCTAGGCTTCCAATAATTTATACTTTTAGCCAAAATAACCTATAATTTGATAACTAAAGAAAAGTAAAATTAAAACAAAGAGGAAGACCAAAATTAATAGTAAGTCCTTCCTGAAAAATGTGGAGCATAAAATCTGCCAGAGCCTGTGAGGCTAATCAAAGATCACCTTAAAAAGGACAGCAAGA
Organism: Sula dactylatra; assembly: GCA_013389905.1. Lineage (NCBI taxonomy): Eukaryota > Metazoa > Chordata > Aves > Suliformes > Sulidae > Sula > Sula dactylatra. The sequence goes on from WEKW01008296.1 coordinate 41,344, forward strand.
AGATCATTCCAGGGAAGTTGAATGAACTCTTAGCATCAATGTACGGAAGAAACAGGAGGGCTCCATGAAATCGGTCTTTGTGGGGGACTCAGTGGAAATCTGACACTAAGGTTATCTGTAAATTATAGAACAAATTGATGATGTAGAAAGTTTCTAAACTGAAAATTTTCACACACACTGAAAATTTTAAGAGAAACAACACGTATGTTTGCCCGTTCTCACTCCTGTATGGGCTGGAAGAAACATACTGGGCTAAATGATCTTTTGGTATACTCGTAATGTAGAAGATAGCACAGCAACGGGGACATAAATAAAATATCTACATACAAAATATCTGAGTTATACACACTGTTGTGTGATGAAAGGCTTCTCTACATACCTAAAGAAGAACAGGGGGAAAATGGTGGTTGGGGGGACACAAATACCACCCTGACCCAGCTACTCCCAGAGGCAATCAGAGGAGAACCAGCAGCCCATCAAATGTTCACCTCCACGCATACAGACACACACACATGCTCACACAAGGGAGCACAAAGACAAAATTATGGTGGACCCCAATAACTCTGCCAGAGACAGAAACCCCAGCTTTAGCACTCCCAGGGCCTGTCACAATGAGTCATTCAGAGTAGCAAGCTGGGTCACCTCACAGACTGAGATGGGGGTTGCTGCATAAGAGTATATAGGACTTCTAACGGGATATGGGAGAACAGCATTTCAGGATTACACAAGACATTAAGGGATGTTTAGGAGACAAGAGGTTTGAGGAGGAAAGTACAGAAAACAAGGAAAAGGGATAAAAAGTGACAGTCATGTAAAAAGATTGCTGGTCAGTATGCTTGTCTGGACATGCCCTGCTCCTGAGAGCCATAGTCTGTCCTATATTCTGGCAAACTGGTAACAATGGACGAGGAGAAGGCTGAGGTACTCAACAACTACTTTGCCTCAGTCTTCACTGGTAACCTCTCTTCCTACACCTCTCAAGTGGATGGAGTGCAAGACAGGGACTGGGGGAGCAAAGTCCCTCCTACTGCAAGAGATCACATTCGTGACCACCTGAGGAACCTGAACATACATAAGTCTATGGGACCTGACCAGATGCATCCCAGAGTCCTAAGGGAATTCGCTGATGTAGTTGTCAAGTCACTGTTCATAATACTTCAAAAGTCATAGCAGTCAGGGGAAGTCCCTGGGGATTGGAAGAAGGGAAACATTGTGCCCATTTTTAAAAAGGGTAGAAAGGAGGACCCTGGGAACTACCGACCTGTCAGCCTCACCTCTGTGCCTGGGAAGATCATGGAACAGATCCTCCTTGAAGCTATGCTAAGGCACATGGAGGACAGGAAGGTGATTTGAGACAGCCGGCATGGCTTCACCAAGGGCAAGTCCTGCCTGACCAACCTAGTGGCCTTCTATGATTGAGTGACTACATCAGTGGAGAAGGGAAGAGCTACTGATGTCATCTATCTGGACTTCTGTAAGGCCTTCGACATGGTCTGCCACAACTTCCTTTTCTCTAAATTGGACAAATATGGATTTGATGGATAGACTTTTTGGTCATAAGGAATTTGCTGAATGGTCACATCCAGAAGGTATAATGGTCAATGACTCAATGTCCAGATGGAGAATGGTGAAGAATGGTGTCCTTCAGGGGTCCATGCTGGGACCAGTACTGGCATCTTCATCAACGACATAGTGGGATCAAGTGCATCCTCAGCAAATTTGCAGATGACACCAAGCTGAGTGGTGCTATTGACACACCTGAGGGATGGGATGCCATTCAGAGGGACCAGGACAAGATTAAGGAGTGGGCCCATGTGAACCTAATGAGGTTCAACAAAGCCACATCCAAGGTCCTGTACCTGGGTTGAGGCAACCCCTGCTATCAATACAGACTGGGAGATGAAGGGATTGATCCTGCACAGAAGGACTTGGGGGTACTGGTGGATGAAAAGCTGGACATGAGCCAGCAATACACGCCCACAGTCCAGAAAGCAAACCATAACCTGGGCTGCATCAAAAGTGTGGCCAACAGGTTGAGGGAGGTGATTCTACCTCTCTGATCTGCTCTGGTGAGATCCCCCTGCAGTACTGCATTCAGCTCTGGGGACTTCAGTACAGGAAAGATGTGGACCTGTTGGAGTGGGTCCAGAGGAGCACCATGAAAATGATCAGAGGCCTGGAACACCTATCCTATGAGGAAAGGCTGAGAGAGTTAGGGTTTTTCAACCTGGACAAGAGAAAGCTCTGGGGAGATCTTATTGTAGCTTTTTCGTACTTAAAGGGGGCTTATAATAAAGATGAGGACAGACTTTTTAATAGGATCTGTAGTGATAGGACAAGGGGTAATGGCTTTAAACTAAAAGAGGGTATATTCACACTAGATACAAAGAAGACATTTGTTATGATAAGGGTGGTGAAACACTGAAGCAGGTTGCCCAGAGAGATTGTAGATGGCCCATCCGCGGAAACATTCAAGGTGAGGTTGCAGGGGACTCTGAGTAACCTGATCTAGTTGAAGATGTCCCTGTGAATTGCAGGGGAATTGGACCAGTTAACCTTTAATGGTCCCTTCCAACCCAAACTCTTCTATGGTTCTGTGATTCTCGTTGAACTCCATTTTTAAGTATTTTCCTGGATACGGGACTGTGTACACTGTGTGCATGTGTTTGTATGGGGGTTTGTGTGCCAGCACCTCAGTTGGCACCTCGATTTTGAGGCCCCATGTGCCTGTGGTGCAGTGACTGGAGGGAGTGATGCTACACACATGAGTGTGTGATGGCTAGCAAGCATCATGCTGTACTAGCTGGCAAGTAAGATAAGTGTGTCAGGGGCCTCTGTGTGTCAGTGTTTGCCTGTGTCTGAGGGTAACACCAAGGGGAGCTGGCTACCAGAGGGACCACAGGGTTCTGGCCCACTGCCAGAGGGACCTATTTGTATTTCTGTGTGTTGTGGGTTAACCTTAGTAGGCAGCTTAAAACCATAGCAGGCAGCTTAACACTACCCAGCTGCTCACTCATTCCCCCCACGATGGGATGGGGGGAGACAATATGAAGTGATAAAACTCATTAGTTTGAGTTGAGATAAAGACAGTTGAATAAATAAAGCAAAAGTTTCATGCACAAGCAAAGCAAAATAATAAATTAATTCACTACCTCCGGTCAGCAGGAAGGTGCTCAGTCATTTCCAGGAAAGCAGAGCTTCATCACACCTGACGGTGACTTGGGAAGACAAAGGTCATACTCTGAATGTCCCTCCTTCCTCCTTCTTCCCCGCAGCTTTTAGTGCTGAGCACAACATCATATGGCATGGAGTATTCCTTTGATCAGTTGGGGTCAGCTGTCCCAGCTGTGTCCCCTCCCAAAATTTTGTGCTTCCCCAGACAATATGCTGGTGGGGCAGCGTGACAAGCAGAAAAGGCTTTGATGCTGTGTAAGCACTGCTCAGCAATAACTAAAACATGAGTGTTTTATCAACACTGTTTTCTTCACAAATCTGAAACATAGCACCATACATAGCACCATAGCATATGAAGAAAATTAACTCTATCCCAGCCAAAACCAGTGGGGCGCCAGCAGCGGGGGAAACTGGTGTCGTGGTTTAACTGCAGCCAGCAACTAAACACCACACAGCCGCTCGCTCACTTCTCCCCGGGTGGGATGAGGGAGAGAATCAGAAAAGTAAAAGTGAGAGAAATTGTGGATTGAGATAAGAAGAGTTTAATAATAATAATAATAATAATTATCATATACAAAGCAAGTCATGCACGATGCAATTGCTCACCAAGCACTGACCAATGCCCAGCCTTTCCCTGAGCAATGATCACTGCACCTCGGCCAGCTCCCCCCAGTTTACATGCTGAGCATGACGTCATAAGGTACGGAATATCCCTTTGGCCAGTTTGGATCTGCTGTCCAGTTTCTTATGCACCTGGCAGAGTGTGGGAAGCTGAGAAGTCCTTGACCAGTGTAAGCACTGCTTAGCAACAACTAAAACATCAGTGTGTTATCAACATTATTCTCATCCTAAAACCAAAACACAGCACTATATCACCTACTGGGAGGAAAATTAATTCTATCCCAGCCAAAACCAGGACAGCTGACCAGTTTGAGGATCTGATGCCAGCCACCAGAAGGACCCACGTTGTACATATGTATATAATTATGTCCCACCAATGGACCTCCCTCCTGATCAGCCAGAGAGAGCAACAGGATGAGGCCATTGGTGCTGTTTGTGTTCATGTGAATGCTCAGAGTTTCTGCCTGTGTCGATCTGTGTGGCTAGCCATGTGCATATGTCCAGGTGCACTGTATTCATGTGCACCCTGGGGGTGGTGGGTGTGTGGGTGTGTGCCTGTCTGTCTGTGTCTATGGGTGCACATGTGTGCCTATGAGAAATATACACTCAGCTTCACTGTTAGTGCACGGAGCACTGGCAGCCTCGCCTTTGTCAGGCTGCTGGGTTTTGGCAATGCCTAAGGATGTCTCTAACTGAAAGAGTGTTCAGAGAAGAGTTTTAAAAAAAAACTTTTCAGGAATATTCATATTTCAGCCTGAATGAGCACCTCCAGCCAAAAAGAAAAAAAAGAATATTTGATAAATTAATTTGACTTTAAAATCAGGTGGTCAGAGTTGAATTCACAAGCCTGACTGAAAGCTCCTGACTGACATCACTTGTAATCACTTTAAATGTTTTGTCCCAGTGGACACAAGTAGTCTTTTCTTTTCAACTCCCAGTTCGGGCCCTCTTTACTGTTTTTTGGGGTGTAAATATTATAGCCTCTCCTGTAAGAATGGTCCAACTAGACAGTGTTTAACACTAACAGGAAGTGGGACTTCACCACTTAACAAGGAATATCCCTGCAACAAAGGATGATTCATACTGTTTTCAGTGGTACTGGTTAGAAATAACGTTGGACGGAAATTACTCTTTCTTATTGCACACACTTTGCATTAATGTCTGTGTACCATATTATTTGAAACCTCTGAATTGCTATGGTTCTAAGACTTTAAGTTTACAAAAAAAGTGTTGTGGCAAATTAATCTTTCCTATTTATGTATAACAGATAACATGCGTCTTTGCCTTTCTCTGACATCAATAGAAAAGTTCCCATTGTTGACTGATCTTAATTACCAATTTGTCATATGAATTTTCATAAATGAAAAAAGATTTCTTTTTAAGGCAATATACACAGCTTCAAAGGAAGGAACAAAAATCACTGCTGTTATAGATAATGTATGTGAATGGATGTAGTTCTTTTGATTTTTTTTTGCTCGTTGCACATAAATATAAATGTGTTTTCTGAATTTTTTTGTTGCATACACTTTGGAGTGAAGAAAAATACAGTAATAAAGGAAGATATAAAACTTCCTGGAAAACCACTCCCATCAATATGTGCTTGAAAAATTTAAATTTTCTGTATTTTATTTCAATAGAGTCTGCAGCAACAAATTGCTGAAATGACGGTAACAGCTGGATTAAGGTCTTTCATGCTGACATGTATATATTTTCACAACACAATCAAATGCATAGATCATTGTGCATGCGGAACATGACCAAAAAATATGATTTGGTCTTTGTTTCTGTTTTAAAAAAATACATCAACTTATTGGATGCATGGGCTACATGCTTTATTGTACTTCCACCACACCATGTTCAAAGGATGACAGATGATGTTCACGGCCTTGCAGACACCCAACAAAAGGCCTGTGTTAGCTGTTGCCAAAATCCAGCAGCCTGACAAAGGTGAGGCTGCCAGAGCTCCATGCACTAACAGTGAGGCTGAGTGTAGATTTCTCATAGGCACATGTGCATGCGCACACACACACCCACCACCCCCAGGGTGCACATGAATACAGTGCACCTGGACATATGCACATGGCTAGCCACACAGATCGACACAGGCAGAAACTCTGAGCATTCACATGAACACAAACAGCACCAATGGCCTCATCCTGTTGCTCTCTCTGGCTGATCAGGAGGGAGGTCCATTGGTGGGACATAATTATATACATATGTACAACGTGGGTCCCTCTGGTAGCTGGCCTTACATCCTCACTCTGCCCAGTAGCTTTCCCTGGACCTCAGTCTCTCCAGCTGCTGGCACCAGAAGATAAGGGACCCTGAGGGGTGTTGCCCCACTCCAGCTGTTGGTACAGACATCCTTCATTCAGACACACACAAACACACACACACAAACACACACAAACACACACGCACGGGGGATCCTTCCAGTAGCCTTAGACACACAGTCCTTGCCTGCCCCAGTTTATTCCCACACAAAGACATATGCAAACACATGCAAATGCTTCTCAGCTGATGCCTAAGCCTCACAGACTTCTCCAGCAGTTAACAGAAACATCCTGATTTACATGGGTAAATCTTCAGGCCAGATGGCTCTCACTTGTAAGAAAGGAGTTTGGGGCATAAAATTCTCTTCTTATACTGCTTGTGTTACAAGTACATGAGTTATAAATACTTTTGTTACAGACTGATGTAGAGAGTCAGCACAGAAAAGATAGCAAGGTCAGATGTCTTCTGCCCTCCATATACAGAATCTGGTTGAATCTCCTACTGCTGTGCATTTCCAGGGTGTAACAGTGTGTGCTAAAGAGCTCTGCCACTAAGAGCTAAGGCAGAGTTCTTCTGGTACTCTCTTTTAGGGTAGTACTGTGTTCATCAGATGAACCAAGGCCTATGAGCTAATATAAAGTTTCCATTGACATAGATTATCTTGAATAACTGAATCTTTCATGATTGCTAAAAATATGGGAGGAACAGGCTGGAAGAATAACGTAAGAAAAAAGAGTGAGGAATTTCCCAGAAGCTGAGTGTTAGACATGTTTTATCATTACGTGTTGTATATTCTGTTATGTGCTACTGGTTAGTGCTGTGGTTTACAATTTATGGTACAGTATGGAGAGGAACAGCATAGATTTAAATAATGAGGCATTAGACTGAGCGTTAGAAAATTTGAACTTTGTACCCTATTGCTTTGGTGTCCAATCTTGGATAAATTAATTCCTTCTGCCTTCTGTCCCCTTTCACTCCTTGTTCATTAATATGTAGAGTTTGTATTACATTAATACTTTAAGATCCGAATCAAGATTGGTCCTTCATTGTTTTGACAGCTATACAGGACGTCTGGTCTAGACTATAAGCTGTTTGGTGCAGACCCTCTTTTTTCTAAGTGTTTATTGGAGTGTATTGTTACTATAATAAAAATAAATTATTATAAGTTTTGAGATTTTACTGTCATTTTCCAGGCCTTTGAAATTAAGGATGTTCTTAATCCAGTTGCTTTTGGGATTGTTACTTTTTTGTATATATATTTAGCTGATTTGAGACTAGCTATTTTATTTTCTCCATTACACTGATTTATATGCTTTTGATAAAGATAGAGACAGATTTTAAGTCTCACTGGCTTTGTGAGATTTTGCACATTTTTCCATACTAGTGCCTCTTAGATTCTTCAAATATTTTCTTGCTTTTACTGAAATATGTTCCTGTTCCTGTGACAAGCAAATTCAGATATGCATATTTTTTTTTTAATATTGTATTTTCGTTTGGTGTCTCAGAATGATACTTTTTCTTTATTCACTCCATTTCAGAATTGAATTTCCTTGAAATAAATAGTGTCATCTCTGTTTATGGTCCACTTTGGCAAGACACTGTACTGAGACATTGAAAAAGTCTTTGTCACAATGAGCTCACTCATAAAGCTCCAGAGAGTTTGCACTTCCTGTACTGTTTTTGGTGGGCTCTTTTAGCACCTCCTCAAATTTACTTGAATTCTCCTGAATCTGTTTATAATGTTGGGGGTTTTTATCATCCAATTTAGCAGTTCTTACAGTTGTTTCTAGGCAAATTTATTTTCATTGTGTTTGTTATAAAGAGAATATGTTATGTGCATTGTGTGTGGTTTAGAACATTTCTGTCTTTTTGTCAAGGAGGTATAGAAGAAAATCCACGTATAGTTCAGGCAATGATGGTTTTCTTGGTCAATTTAAAGGCACACACACATGTGCACAAACACACATACAGACACACACATATATGAACCTAAAACAACTGGGAAAAAATAAAGCACAGGCATGCCCGCAATAGACACCTGAAGAACTTGTTCAGACTCAGCTAAATATGCCACATATGAAAAACCTTTCCAAACTTACTTATGCTTTGTTTATACTATGTTCCTAACTGTAATATTTTTATTACAGATCAGATATAGCCATAGTTAATTGTGTTTGTTCACTTCTGGTTTTATGTATGTGTATATACATGTGTAGATGTATGCTATACAAGTTACAGAAAACTGCATGTTCATATACATTACAAAAACAATTGCAGTGCCTATATATCATGCCATTAAAATTGTACATTGAGTGATTCTTATGCAATACCCCTTGTTAATGAAGGGGAAAGTATTTAAGATTCATTCAAGATGAGTTAACAGTGAGAAAGTCCCAAACCATGGCTATGCTTAAAAGAAATCATGTTCAGGACAAAAGCACAAGAAATATTCCTGTATTCATGTGTTATCCTTACAATTTATTGTTTTTCTCTTTAAACTTTGCATTTCCAACTGTTTAAATATTTTTAAATTTGTTAATAGCTATTTATGAACAACTGTGAAGAGTTTTGGAAAATTGAAATATTACAACATTTAAATAAGGAACATATTTCTAATCTTCCAGCCCCAGAACATCATAACTACATTGAAAAAATGCTTTTCTCTGTAAAAAAACATTTATCTTCAAAAGACTATTTCATGCTTTGAATCAACAGAATTCATTAATGTATAATTTATGTTGTAACTATTTTAATGTAAAGCACAAAGAAGTAAGTTCAAATTAGGCAATGTGAATTTTAATAAAAAAATCTTCTTGCATAGGTGTGTGGATGAATGGTTTTGAACATGTTTTTTTTTAAGGTCTGTGTTATACTTTTAATACAGGAACAGGCCAAATCTTGACCTCTTTTGGCAGGTGCTAAACAGAAATTCAAAATATAATCATGAAATCTTGAGCCCGGTGGCACAGGCTACTTTGTGACCTTTGGTGAATAACTCAAGCCCAGATCTTGCTGAGGCATATGTTCACAGTTATATTAACAGGATATTATCATACCTTTGTTGCTGGCAAATCCTCCAGTGATTTCAAGACGACCAAAATTTCATTTGCTATGTATGCTCATTGTCTCCACAGAGATGATTTCATGCTTAAAGTCAAGCATCACAGGATTTCATCTTTGCAGAACTGGTTCCAAATTACTTTAAGCCCTAGTCCAGTATCTCTCATTTTGGGATAACAATACTTCATTTTTCTTTCTACCTGGCCAGACTATAAATTAACATCCAACACCACATACAATAGGCTATAGTTCGTTTTTTTCTCTGGGCATTGATATAATAAATGTAATAATATTTTTGATTCAGTAGTTTAAAGAAGTAGCACTTTCCATTTTCCATTCAAAGATGTTCTAAAATCTCACAATATTCCTCTTCCTAAGAAATGCATGTAGGCAGTTTATTTTATCCCATCAACAACATTAGCGCTCAAGTCTTGTAGAGCCTTTTTGCACCTTAAAATTGCTGTCAGTATGTGAGGTTGTATTGAGATCTGTGGAAGTCAAAATCTAAAGCACATTAGGGCTGAGAAGCCAGAGATAACAGTCCTCAGAATTTACAGAATAAATGTTAGAAAGACTAGATCAAGTNGATAAGCATGGCTGCAGGAAGTCATACTCTAGATACCACAGAACAATCCTCTTCAAAGAAGCAGTGTTAGGAGGTAGTAACAGTTACATGAAACTGGAAATGGGAGCAAAAACTCCAGCTCTAGAATAAGATCCATGGCAGTCTACAATTCCTGGAGGTCCCTGGCCTTCATGCTTTGCCTCCCCTGAACAAAGCTTGTAGTGGGATTTTATTTGTATCTCTACATCTGGATCTTAGCCCAAATATACAATAACAAGGAAAAATGAGATGCATTATGTCAGTAGTAGACTAAATGTTTTCTTTCCTACTGGTGCCATGTACTCTGTTTGTGTCTAAACTTTTTGGACTTTAACTATTTTGCCCGGCCTTTCAATAGACGTTCTTTGTTATCCTTGTGATAATAACCTGGCCTTATACATACATATATATATATAAAAGTGTGTAGGTGGAGATGTATTTAAAAGCTAAAAATAGAATACACACACATACACACTCACTCAGTGCTTCTGTAAATCTCAGCATTGTTTCACTGAGAATTTTAAATGAATGAACAATAAGATGGTTTTCTTCTTCTTTGGTTTACCTTGGAGTCTATTGATTGGATTTCCAAACTAGCTCTTTGAAATGATCCCAGTGCAAGGGGTACATACCCTCACAACTAAAAAAACCAGCCCAAGCCTCCCAACACCCCCCTTCCCTCAAACAAATCCAGGACTTTGTATAAGGCTTCATAAGGTTTGCCCAGTATGTTAGGCTACATAATATTTTCAGGATATCAGATTAGCTACGCCCAGATCCAGCCAAGTACATTTGTGCCTCCACTTTCTGGCACCCTGCCACAGCTGGCTTGCTTTTCATTCATCAATCTCTACAGCACATCATTCTGACTAGGCAACTGCTCCTTATTTCTGCTTAAATCTCTTTATCATAGAATTGGTTTCCTTACAACAAGTAAACAGGGTAAAAAGGGCCTGCAATGCAAAAACAATGCTGTTTATTAGCCTAGGCAAGGAGACTGCTGGTAAATTATAAATTCCCTGTACACAAGTCTAGTTTATGACGACTTTATTTTAAATTTACCTTGTACTTTGTGCACTTGGGTGACCAGCACAGTTTAATGTGCTTCCTACTCTTTCTCCCTTGAATTGCACCAATATATAGAATATTTATAATTGCATGTACGTTCTTGTCTTTTTTAAGGCATTGCTGCCAAATAAGTAAATCCTCTTAATTATTAAAGACACTATCAGCCAAAAATTTTGGGGATATTCCCACAAGCAGGGATGTTACCACAGTTTGGAGTTTCAGAGCCAAGGTTTTGGAACAGT
>WEKW01008296.1:52436-92676 GCA_013389905.1 Sula dactylatra
CAGCACTTTTCTAATAAAAGTTAGTGTCATACAAATAAGAAAAGTGGGTTCGATATCTTGCATGTTCCTTGGATACTTAGGTATATCTATGGTAAGAAAAATCATCAGCTATTAACTTTTCTCCTAAAGACTTAAGAAAGACCTTATTCTGTTTTATTTTTCTAAGTTTTTAAAATCAACTCTGCACTTACACATAGAATAACAATCCATTTTAGCAAGTAAGAGATCTGGTTAAATCATTCTGCTATGTTTAAAAAATAAAAGTTACATTTTAGTGCATTAGAGAGCTATTTCAGTTGAGATAATGGAAAGTATAACCCTCTAATGGTCTTGAAACATTGTCTTTAGAGTTTTAACCAAGGAAAACCAATGAAAGATATTTCTTGGACCTTTCCATTCTTTTGTATGTTAGGCACAGACATGGGTGTTTCCAAACATTTTTGTACCTAGCAGTGTAGATTTATTCTTCAGAAAAAACAAAGTGTCTGCTGCTGTCAGTACTCTAAATTTTGGGGTGGTTAAGAGAATTAAGAGAAGAAAAATATTCATACAATATTTCTACTTGTTTTTCTGGGCAAACTGGGTAGAAAATACACATACTCCCCAAATAGACATATAAATAGTAACCTGCAGTAATGTCTAGACTTGAAAGTAGTTGTAAGTTTGGATGGTTTATTCTCTTGACCGCTTTATATCTGAAATGAATGGGTTCAAATCTTTTGCCAGTTGTGATATTTTGAGGAAGTAGCTGTAAGTGACAGATATTTGGTGAAGGATAATTTCTTGTATTTCTATTTTGTGACTATCCAGACCAAGTACATGAATTGGTGATAATTTAATTTAAATATTTTTCCATTGCAGCATGGGTCAGGGAGGGATGAAATTGCTCAAGAATGCTACAGAGCAAAACAGAAGGAGCACCAGGTATAAGCAATACTGAAAGACTGATGGCATAGTACTTTATACCAGAGTCCTGACAGTTCTACTAATTGCATTTTCTACCTATTCCCAAAATGGTTTCTAACGAAGCAGTTGCAGAAATTTCTACTTATTAAACCTTTCCTTTTCTACATGTAGCAAACAAATGAGGCCCAACAGATGCAGGCAGCTCCTCCAGATAACTGATAACACATTGACATTAATGATCTACATTCAGGAGCTGGTGATGGTTTGAGAAGGACTGAGGTTTTTTTCAAAGAAAGAGAAGAAACCTCCAATCATCATTTATACTATGGAAAAAAAAAAAAAAAAAAAAAAAAAAAAAGAAAAAAAACACCAACAGAGAAGAACAGAAAAAGAAAAATAGACTCCAGGAAAAAAACACACTCCTTTTTTTCCCCTTACTTCATCTGTCTGGGTGTTTTTTCAATTTTGCTCAAAATATCAAATGTTTATGCATAGAGTCATAAAACATCAGTCCACTTTTTTTTTTTTCTCCTTTGCCCCATCTTCCAGCTTTTATTGTCCCTTGAAAAGCAGCAGTTTCTATTTAATAAAGTTCTTGTGACTGAGATATGTCTTGGGCCAATTTTCATACTGCATGAAACAGAATGACATATTGAGGATCAGATTCATAAAAAGGTGTTCACCCAGAATATAATTAGGTAGAATTTAGGTGCTGAAGGCCAAAATTGCCCTCAAAAAAACTTCTGTTGAGTTAATGTCTGGAGATACCAAAATTCCTTAAATACCTCAGTATTTGACTGCAATTTCTTACTGTAGGAGGTTCTCTTGTGAGAAGAGCTGAGAGGCTACCCTATGCTGGATGCAGCCGTTTCCAGCCAGCTACACAGAGGACTCACTGCAGGTCTCAGCTGAGCCCATCAGGAACTTCTGTGAAAACATATTTAAGAAAGGACAAAAACACTGGACGGAAAGAAGAGGGAACAAAAGGAGTATGAAACAGTAAAGGGCATGCCAAGGTCAGAGAAGACAGAGGAGGAGGAGGTACTATATGGCAAAGCAGATGCTCCCTGCAGCCCATGGAAGAGACCATCCTGGAGCAGATTCTTCTGGCAGGAGCTGTAGCCCATGGAGAACTCAGGACAAAGAAAGGGAAATGTGTGAGAGGGAATGAGCAGCAGAGAGAAACTGGTATATAATGACTGCAATACCCCCATCCCTCCTGTACTGTTCAGATGACAGAGGAGGAGTCTGGACTGAAGGAGTGAATCTGAGTCTGAGAAAAAAAAAAAGGAAATGCATTCATTTACTGTTTGTGTTTTTTCTCGATTTTATTTGGCAATAAATGAAAATAATTTTCCTTAAGGCAAGTCTGCTTTGCCCACGATAGCAACTGGTAAGCAATCTCCCCACCTTTTTCTCAATCCATGAGCTTTCTCAGTTTACTTTCCCCCTTGTCCTGCTGAGTAGGGGCAAAGGCAGGGAGTGAGTGGCTGGGTTGGCATGGGCTGTTAGCCAAGGCTAACCCACCACATATAGTTAGGTAAGGATAGGTCTAGATTAGGCTGCAGATGTCCTGCTGTAGGACCCTAAGGAATCTGATCTAGTGGCTGATTCCACAAGCAAGCACAACACAGACAAAGAAATAATAAGTCTTCCAAAATGTAATGGAAACCCCTGGATATTTATGAACATATCTAGGGAATGAAGTGGGTTTTGTTCTTTTTCTCTCCCACTATGTATTTGGGCAATACTCAGACAACGCTTAACTCATTAGGTTGTCTTCTTAGAGTTCTGTCAGACTGTTATTTTAATGTTTTAAGTGCAGTTGATTCTGCTAAAGCTTCCTGCAAATAAAAAATTAAACTGCTTGTTTGCTTCCTGTTAACAAGTCCTATTGTTGCAACAGCAATTAGAGAATTGCTTTGTTCTGAAGGGTTTACATAAAACTTGCTAACACATAGTACTGGCTTGAAAGCACATCAAATTCACCTTGCTGTTCAAATATTAGCATTATTACTGCTTGTAATCCTGATATTTATTTGAAAATGATTGTATTGTCTGCATCTGATAACAGTAACAAAGTTTCTTTTTGTGCTGCATTTAATAATCAAATAAATAGTCTATGAGTAATTTGTTCAGGTTTTATAATAGCGAACTTCTGCAAACTTTGGCCTTTTAAGAAACAGACACATTTTAATTTTGCATCAAAAGCAGTTCCTTTTTGTTGGAAATCTTTCATTTCCTGAGTAAAAAAACTAGGTAAAACTACCCTAATAGCCTAGAGTTAAAAGGCAAGAACTTATGTTTGTGTCAGAAAGCAACTTACAATGCACATTGAAATACTAACTTTTATATCCAGAAGCAAACAGTCCAGCACCAATGGAAATCTCACATTGATTTATTTTTTAAGATTTCAAATTTTGCATGATTCCTAAGTTATTATCAATACTATTTAATACTTTGTCTGTTATTAATGAAAGAAGAGATTTAAGGAATTTGTAGCATAAAAATAGAATGAAGGAGGGGTTGTGGAAATCAATATCATCAAAAAATGAAGAGACGTGTTTTTAATACTTCTATTGTTACTAGGCAAGATGTAGGGATAGTTACCTAAATCTTATATTGACTCACTGAAGAATGATGCATCCTAACATGGAAAGGAAATATTGGATTAATTTAACCTTGATTTGCAGAGGCTGTATGTGTTTAGATAAGGCACTTTTCTGAAAGGTTGCCATGGTAACTGGGTGGTTAACAACTTGATTGCTGGGTAATAGAGTCCAGTATATCAAAACACTAATGGCCAACACAAATTAATTCCTGTATTAGAGAGAGCAAATATGTGCACAGAATACTGACTGGACCACTCTTAAAACCACTTGTGCTATATAAGCTTATGGCAAAAAAGAACAATTGCTTCTGTTCCTAGAAAGCAAGAGTTAAAATCTTCTCCCCACCATATAGCTATCTGTCCCCAAACATCACATCTGACAGCAGTGCTGAATTAAGCAGTAGGAGCTCAGTGCTGACTGCCCTTGAATCAAGGAGACAGCAAGCCCCCATTCCCTCAGGAAAGTATGAAGGGCAACAAAGAAAGAAATCACAGCTGGTTCAGCCTTAGAATAAATAAGTTTTCTCTGCATTGTGTTCCCATTTTGATCTAAAATAATCTTTTATGCTCATTGGCAACAGTAAGAAAAACACTTTGTATTTTTGGTGTATGTCCTTAGTAACTGAGGCCCTAAAATAATCTTTTCTGATGACACTACGTTGTGTGCACCTTATTACTTCAGTTAAACTTTTGCAAGGTGTTTTCTTTTTGTGATTACAATAGTGTTCATGCAGTTCAAATCAAACCTCCTTCTGTATTACTGCAATATGTTGGCTGTATTGATAAATGAACTTAATCATGTTGGACAGGCTGGATCGATGGGCCAAGGTCAGTCATATGAGGTTTAACAAAGCCAAGTGCCAGGTCCTGCACATGGGTCACAACAGCCCCATGCAACGCTACAGGCTTGGGGAAGAGTGGGTGGAAAGCTGCACAGCGGAGAAGGACCTGAGGCTGCTGGTTGACAGCTGGCTGAACATGAGCCAGCAGTGTGCCCAGGTGGCCAAGAAGGCCAACAGCATCCTCGCTTGTCACAGGAATAGTGTGGTCACCAGAAGTAGGGAAGTGATCATGCCCCTTTGTACTTGGCACTGTTGAGGCTGCACCTTGAACCCTGTGTTTAGTTTTGGGCTGCTCAGTACAAGAAGAACATTGAGTTGCTTGATCATGTCCAGAGAAGGGCAACAAAGCTGGTGAAGGGTCTGGAGAACAAGTCTTATGAGGAGTGGCTGAGGGAACTGGGGTTGTTTAGCCTGGAGAAGAGGAGGCTGAGGGGAGACCTTATCACTCTCTACAACTACCTGAAAGGAGGTTGTAGTGAGGTGGGTGTTGGTCTCTTCTCCCAGGTTACTAACAATAGGGTGAGAGGAAATGGCCTCAAGTTGTGTCAGGGGAGGCTGAGACTGGATATTAGGAAAAATGTCTTTACTGAAAGAGTGGTCAGGCATTGGAACAGGCTGTCCAGAGAGGTGGCGGAGTCACCATCCCTAGAGGAGTTCAAAAAATGTGTAGACGTGGCACCTGGGGACATGGTTTCGGGGGCACGGTGGTATTGGGTTGATGGTTGGACTTGCTGATCTTAGAGGTCTTTTCCAACCTTAATGATTCTATGATTTTATGTCTATCTTTGATATAGCACTGATGATGTAATTTAAAGAAACACATCATATAAATATCTGTTGCTTAGTTCTTGGACGTACCAGATTTCAGGGAAGCTCTTCTCCCTTCTCCCAAACGTTGGTAAATTACCAGAAATAATCATAATATCATCCATTTCAAAGTTCCCTATTGCAGGTAAAATAGATAATTGGTACAATAAAGAAATTATATTCTTTTGCTGCTGGCCAGTTTCTGTGGCATTTGTAAATTATGAACAGGCAACAGTCCTAACTGAGGAAAACAAAAAGAAACAACTTGAAAAATACTTGAAATATATATTTGTGTATATATTTATTATTATTATTATTAGTTTACCAGAAATAGTCTTGATAGTTTATGTTAGATGTAGCACTGTAATGGCTTCTGGGTTTGGATGCTGCTCCTGTCCTGAGAGATTTCACATGGTGGAGGTTCCACAATGACCAGCTAACAGATCATTGTTGTATTTCTATATAACTAAAACTCTGAAAGTAAATTACTTATTCTACAGCCCTTGTCCTTTTTCACTGCTGACTTCCAAAGATCTGACATTCAGTTCTTTGCTGCTTGATCTTAAGATGAGAGCCCAGTTAGAAGCATTGGAAAATGAGGACCTGTTGAAAGAAATTAATGAAGCAGTAGAAAATTATTTATCCTGTGCACAAAACTTAAAAATGCCCTTATGTTTTTCTGATAATCTACCCTTCAGACAAGAGAAAAAGCAGTAGAAAAAATAAAAAGTAATATCAAGTTTCTAAAATTCGCTGTGAGAAAAGTCTCCCCCTTCATGTTCTTAGGAGCACAGACTTTATTAAGTTATTGAACATTGGAATCCACATTTCAATGTTTTCTATATGATGGAGCAATTGAGAATAGTAAAATAGTAAAAAACATGTAATGAAAATTATCTAAAGAATAAGCATATAATTTTTGTAATATTAAAGAAGTATTGGGTGGATCATGTAAGCATATAAATCCCAGTGATACCAATTGGATTAGAATGCGACAGAAATTTTGTTAAAAAGTTTGGTATTAGTTCACCTTTCAGTGTCATGTGGACCTATTCAGCTTCCTATGGATGTCAGTGGATTTCTATTTGAAAACGTGTGTATATTTCTTCATATTTGTATATCTAAAAACAATAGAAATGTAAAAAAAATGTAACCAATTGTTTTTACAAAACAATGTAGAAGCCTTATTCTTTTCTGATTTCTTCTTAGTCTGTAGGTTTCCTTTATCCAGTTCTTTTCTGATTTCTTCTTAGTCTGTAGGTTTCCTTTATCCACTTCATGATGTCATTGATGACATGAATAAAAATATCTTTTGTTGGTTGCAGTTTCCTATAACCTAACTACTCCAGGCAATTACTTGCTCTTACAGGCAACATAAATTTTAAAAACTCTTAGGAGGCTAGGTGAGATATTTTGCAGAACTATTTCACATTAAATTGATTATTATATTTGGGGTCAGGAAGAAATGTTGATTAGGAGTTAGTTTTAGGGTTGGATTTTTTTTTCTTGTCTTTGCAATGTGAGATGTGGTTAACTTCTTTGAATCGAGTGAGAGTTTCATTTAGCTCATAAACCTTTGCAACTGAAGGACCCTGAAACTGGTGGATTTTTGATCTCTTCTCATCATTCAATATAATAGTGGCCTTCTGAATTTAGTAAGAGCCCTCAGGTTGATTACAGAGTGCTAGAAACTGTTTTGTGTCAAATGAAATGTTTGTTCCCCTGACCATTCTGATTTAGATGAATCACATGGGTGAATGCAAGGTTGGTTGACAATTCAGATAGTATTTTCCACTCTCATTTTAAATTTGTGGTTATCACTTACTTTTATTTTATTTATTACTTACCTTAGAGTCATGCTCCAAATATGTGCAAAACACAGAGTAAGGATATGAAATTCAGAACATGGTCTTGTATGACATACAGTAGGCAAGGCATCCTGGGGGAAGAGTGGGTTTTCACAATGCAGAGGGGTTCACAGTGGTGCCCTCACTCATTCACACATTTTCGCATATTGCAACGTATTGCAGTTTATGTGTGCCCAATAAAGTGGACTTATGGATTATATTGTCTAGTTTTAACTAAACTAACCCTCACAAAATGGACAAATATCCTGCAGATATGCTGTGGATTGAAGATAATGCTAGTAATGCAAGCACAGGTGAACAAGAAAACAGCAGAGCTGACAATTCTCCTACAAGGTCTTTCTTAGTCACATTAGAAGGTTGAAAACAAAGATGATTTCATCAGATCTGACAAGAAGTCAGCAATTATCAGGAAGACTATTTGAAGCACAGATTTACATCTGCTATCATTAAATATGAACCTTTTTCAGCTGTGATGGCCATTAAAACCAAGCATCAAAATAAACTGTGCTTAGAACCAGACCTTCGAATCACTGTATCCCAAAGTGTTAAACAAAGATTTTGAAAAATAATGAAGGATATTCGATTACATTGCTCTCACAATATTATTAATATATTTTTTTTAGTAAGAGCAAAAAGGGGGTTTGTACCATTAGTAAATAAATTTTTAAAAAAGTCTTCTTTATCCCACCCTGTTTTATTTTATGTTTTCTTTATGTTTTATAATGTATGTAATATATAAGTATTGTGATATGTGTATTTAATTTATAAGTAAATAAATATAAGTCTATCAGGGGAGCATGCTCACAAATTTTTACTGATAGAGAAGGATGATCAAAAAATTTGGAGACCAGTGGTTTAAACCATGTATCCTGTCTGCCACAGTGATGCTGTCAAATCCTCTTTTAACCATCTTTTCTAATTTTCTTTTCAGGTTATCAACATGATGGTGCTCTGATTTTTTTCTTCATATTTATTAACTTTTTTGCCATGCCAGATCTGATGGGCATTCACATCATATCCTATGTGGACAACACTTGTCTTTTCTTGCATTAACTCATAGAAAGAAGGAACAACAACCACAAAAAAAGAACCCACACACAAAAAAGTGTTTCCATATGTGTCCAACTATGAAATTGACTAATTATCAAAATAAATGGATCGGTCATTAATCTTTGATAACATTTTCCAAGGCTTCTAAAGCAAAAGTCACAAATACCTGTACTGCCTTTCATATTATATGTATGTTTTAATCCTTTATGCTTGGATCACCCTTTTTCCCCTGATAAATTATTTATCCTATATTTCATATTTCACTTGCCACTAGCAATTTAATTTTGTTTCAAGCTTTTCTTTTCAGTGCATTCTAATTCTGACTGATATTGTATTTCCTTCTTATTGCCGTAGTCAATGCCTCTTATCAGCAAGCACATGAGAAATCTTATTAGTATTAAACAGAAAAGAGGATGGAGAAAGTAAATCATGCCACTCAGTAAGTTGTTTTTAAGTTACATAAATAAACTGTTAGTGAAAATATTATAGTAAAATATAAAAGAAGATTGCTGATATATAGTTGAATGTCAATTTACTGCTCAATTTCATTTAAGTTCATGCCCTTTTACACTCCAGCATAAAAAATATGGTTTAAAAGATTTGTCGTATTGGGGCATAGCTTTAAAAAATACCACAATTTTTCACAGAATATTTAGAAATAAAAAGGGTAAAGAACTTACCTCATCATGGCCATCTTCTATTTATAGCAACAACTATCTATGATGAAATTATAGTTATTAATTTTGTTATCTGCCATTACACTGATTGTGTAAAAGTATGTCTATTTACCTAATGTCAATGATCAGCTGGAGTGCATGGAACTCCACCTGGGGATGGATGAGAAGCCAACTGAGAGCTTATGGGTCAGGATTAAAGTGAGGGCAGGGAGAGGTGACATTACAGTGGGCATCTGCTACAGGCTACCCAACCAGGAAGACCAAGCGGATGAGGCCCTTTATAAACAGATAGGAGCAGCCTCACATTCACAAGCCATGATCCTTATGGGGGACTTCAGTCAACCCCATATCTGTTGGAGGGACAACACAGCAATCCAGGAGGTTCCTGGATGTACTGGTGATAAGTTCCTTCTCCAAGTGACAAGGGAAGCCAATGAGGAGAGGTGCTATGCTGGACCTTATTCTCAACAACAAGGAGGAGCTGGTGGGGAATGTGAAGCTCAAGGGCAGCCTTGGCTGCAGTGACCGTGCAATGGTGGAGTTCAAGATCCTTAGGGCACCAAGGAAGAAGCACTGCAAGCTCACTACCCTGGACTTCAGGAGAGCAGTCTTTGACCTACTCAGAGATCTGCTTGGTAGAGTACCATGGGATAAAGCCCTGGAGGGAAGAGGGGCCCAAGAAAGCTGGTTAATATTCAAGGATCACCCCCTCCAAGCTCAGAAACAATGCATCCCAACAAAGAGGAAGTCTGGCAAAAACGCCAGAAGGCCTGTACAGATGAACAAGGAACTCCTGAACAAACACAAACACAAAAAGGAAGCCTACAGAGGGTGGAAGCAATGTCAGGTAGCCTGGGAGAAATATAGACAAATTGACCCAGCAGCCAGGGATCAGGTTAGGAAAGCTAAAGCCCTGATAGAATTCAATCTGGCCAAGGTCATCAAGGGCAACAAGAAAAGCTTCTGTAAGTATGTTGGTGATAAAAGGAAGACCAGGGAGAATGTGGGCCCTCTCCAGAAGGAAACAGGAGACCTGGCTGCCTGCGATATGGAGAAGGCTGAGGTACGCAACAACCTTTTGGCCTCAGTCTTTACCTGCTCAAACCACATTGCCCAAGTTGCAGAAGGCAAAGGCAGGGGCTGGAAGAATGAAGAACCACCCACTGTAGGAGAAGATCATGTTCAAGACCATCTAAGGAACCTGAAGGTGCACAAGTCCATGGGACCTGATGAGATGCATCCACACGTCCTGAGGGAAATGGCGGATGAAGTTGCTAAACCACTATCCATCATATTTGAGGAGTCGTGGCGACTGGTGAAGTCCCCAGTCACAGGAAAAGGGGAAACATAACCCCCATTTTTAAACAGGGAGAAAAGGAAGACCCAAGGAACTACAGGCCAGCCAGTCTCACCTCTGTGCCCGGCAAGATCATGGAGCAGATCCTCCCAGAAACTATGCTAAGGCACATGGAAAAAAGGAGGTGATTGGTGACAGCCAACATGGCTCCACTAAGGGCAAATAGTGCCTGACAAATTTGGTGGCCTTCTACAACAGGGTTACAGCTTTGGTGAATAAGGGAAGAGCAACTGATGTCATCTACCTGGACTTGTGCAAAGTATCTGATACTGTCCCACATGACATCCTTGCCTCTAAATTGGAGAGACATGGATTTGACAGATGGACCACTCGGTGGATAAAGAATGGACTGGATGGTTGCACTCAAAGAGTTGTGGTCAACGGCTCAATGTCCAAGTGGAGACCAGTGATGAGTGGCGTTCTTCAGGGGTCGATATTGAGACCAGCACTGATTAATATCTTTGTCAGCAACACGGACAGTGGGATTGAATGCACCCTCAGCAAGTTTGCCAATGACACCAAGCTGTATGTGAGGTCAACTCACCTGTGGGAAGGGATGCCATCCAGAAGGACGTTGACAGGGTCAGGGTAGAGTAGTCATGTACCTTTGAATTGTACTATGCAAAAGATACAGCAAAATAGAGCCCTTAGAAATGAGATTTAAAAACTATCTGCAATGAAAGTTCAGGGGAATTAAGTTGCCTGAAGATCTTAAGAAATTTAGTTAGGATTTGAAATTACTGTATACAGATGGAGGCTTATCCTGTGATCAGGTCTGATTTCAAAAGTAAGATTGTTTGGCCCAACTCTCAGGCTAGATATGCTCAAACTCAGACTGCTTCAAAAACTGAAGACTTGAAGAAAACATTTAAAACAGTCTTTTTCTAATTCTTTTTTTCCTTTGTACATTGTCATTGGTTTGCATCTGTTTACATTAAGAATCCTAAACAAATAAAATGAACAAGACAAAAAATGCTCTTAATTTAGTGTAGAATACACTTGAACTTAGTAACAATGGAAATATTTAGCCACAATGAAAACACACAGTTTTCAGCAAAGGAGCTTTGGTAGAGTAAGAAGTATCCTATCCTCAAGGGCTTTCTAGGTTTAGCACATTTATATTAAAAACTAAGCAGGAAGTTTTTGACAGTGTTGCTGATATAGCAGCTCTTTCCAGGGTTCCATAGGAATTGTTGATCATTTTAGTGCTGAATGCCAGCTTAAAATCCCATAGGTAAAAACTAAAGAACAGTAGCACAATGTTAGACATATGTCATATGAATTAGAAGGCTAAATAATAATCATCTGAGTGTGGGAGGCAGTTTAAAAAGTAAGACTGCATAAATTAATAAAGTTTGCAACAGGAATTAGGCTAGAGAAAATAAGAAACACAGTTGTATAATTTTTAATAGAAATTCATGAGGTTACATTGATAGAAACAAGCATATTTAGCGCTACTGAAACAACAAGCAAAGCTGCAGAAATCCAAATGAGCCTGTTTATTTTATTGCACAGCCCTGAAATATTGCTTCCAATGGATACTGAATTTTGAAGATATGAGCTGTAAAATTATCTCATCCTACAATAGACAGAAGATGAGGATATTATTTTTCACTCAGTGTATTTAAGACAAGTGCATTAAACTTCCAGAAAAAAATTATACTGTAAAAGGAATGTGCTGATGATAAATCCATATATAGCAGAGAACTTTTCCTAAGTTCAGTCATGTAGAATTCTTTCAGTAAGACACAGAAGGATTTTTGATCTTCAGTCCATGACCACATTTCCTGGAAGGTCTTATTTGTCCCCTTCTTACATGGTGAAATCTCCCTTTTAAGGATGAAATGGCAATCAAATGACATACGAGTCTCGAATCCTCCTTGACCCTTCTTATGGCACTCAGGGTGTATTTTTATTTGATTTGGGTACCCATTTTTGACCTTCATTGATACAGAAGAGTAAGCACAGAATATGATATCAAACCAGCATTTTCTCCCTTCTCAGAGAATTGTTATCTACAGAAATATAGGAAGGTCTATTCCTTATATTTGAGACCACTTCGCTTTCACGTCTGGTGCTCATAATCTGTAACATTTATCAAAGCAAGTTCTATCTTAAAAGTATTTGTGTTCCTGGTGCTTTCTTTTTTTACTTCTCCCACTCTCCATTATTTCAGACCGTCCATTTTCTGACATGTAAAAAGCCAATTTCCACCTTAAGTGCATCATCTATTGTCAGGTTATTTTTTTCTGTTTTTTTTTTTCCATTGACATTTTCTACTACCTTCAGGAGATCTTGTTCATATGCATCCAATTCTTTTGCATTTTTTTTTGCTGAGATAAACAAGCCAAGATCTTCAAACATACTCAGTGCTGAGATGCCTGAACTCACCATGGAAGTTTAAAGATACTGAATCCAAATAGCCCTAAGCATCAGGCTATAAGCAAAACTATACTAGGAGCACTTTCAGTCCTTCTGATTCAAGGACTGAAATAATTCTGGTAACATATTTGGCTTATGGACCAAATCTTTGAAGTATTGTAAAAAAGGTCATCGTTATGGAATTTGGAACCAGAATGGAAATAATCCTGCTGAGGCTTTCTCTTTCAAAAGAAAGAAGCCTGCTGGAGTTTCCAGCCCATTATTCCTGCTGTTTGTAAGATTTTGTATGGACTTTGGCATGCACCATCCAAATGTTCAAGTACTTTCTGAACTAAACAATAAAATATGAGTTGTTGGGTCTTTTCCTCTCTCCGATGCCAAAGACAGGTTAATGAATTATTGCTTCTGGGCAAGTGGAGAGCTTACAGTGTTTAGCTTTTTTGGAGCAGTCTCACTGCTGATATATTCTTTCCTCCAAGGAAGCTCATGTCTCCTCTTTCTCACCTTCCTGAACATATAGTGCTGCCTTTTTAATCTTTCTCAGAAACTCCACTGCTCCTTCTGCATCCCTAATAACCATGGCACACTGGGTACACCAGTGAATTGTAAGCAACTGAAAAGTTTCTGGGCCTGAGACAGCATTGCTCCTAGCAATTCACAGGAGCTGTGAATTGAGATGAAAATCAGTGAAGGCAATGAGACACAGCTGTTAAAAGCTGGAGTTCTAGTGTGAAAACTGAGGTAAGATATCCATTCAGAGTGGAGAGAGTAAAACAGTAATGAAGATAGAGATCATATGTGTGATATTGGGAATGGAGCATTTTGGAGTTGGGATAATAGTGGAAAGATATTGCAGTGAAATCCCAGGGGGAGACAAAGTGGGAGGATATTAGTCAGTGGCTTAGTATAGGAGTTGACCAGTGTTTTATGATTATATGCCATTAGCTGGCTTGCTAGTCATCAGGCTTTTGATTTTCCTTTCTTTTAGTGCTTTTTAAAGGACAAAATAAAAACACAGGCTTGTGTATACCAGTTATTCAGATGTCATTCATCAAAAGCATGTGTTTTGTCTCTTCTCTTCCTGTAGAGAGAGGAGGGAAAGACTGATGCAACATCTAGCACTGGTACATTTTTTTTCAGCCCTGGACAAGGATGAGAAGGGAATGGGGTCAGAACAGCATGCATTGGGCCTTGAACCCAGCTGATCAGACATCTGAAATCTGTTCTCTTTGACTGAAAAGTGCTATCCTTTACAGTGCACTGAGAAGCAGCAATAAAATCTGCAGCCTCTTCTACTGTTGTAAGACAAAGGGTTAAAAGAAAATTTTTCCTTCTCTTGCACTGTGGAGAGAAAGGTTATAAAAGAGATTATGAGGAGCTAAACTGCCAGATATTATCCATAGGACAAAAAACATGATCCATAATACAACAACCAAGAGGGTGACTTCTGCTTGTTGGGGGACAATAATGTAGAGGGATGAATCTCTCCCTGTTCTGCTCCTCCTGTTCCTTTCTTTTTGTACAATTATAAGAGAATTTATAAAGGCAAAACCAGTCAATCTTGTGCTTGTGCTCTACGCACAATCCAGTTGACTGCAACTTTTTTACTACCAGCATCCTAAATTAGGACAACACAAGAGAAAACAGTTTTTCAGGAACTAATGACAGTCTACTTCTAGTCAAATATTTTCTGAACTAGTCTTGACACTGATATAAGAATGCCTGCGTACTGGCATTTATCAGAGGTTACCAATGAACTGCTCATGTGTTAGACTCATCACACACATGTGCAATCCTTTGAATACGTGTGTGTTTCCTATCTGGTATTATGGACAATCTGCAGGCTAACTGCTTCCAGACCAAGGCTTTGTGCCATATTGTGTGATCTTTATATATTCCAATGTGCCTCTAGTTATGCCAGCACTCTGAAATTCAGGCCCGATATCTCTTCTGAACAGCTTAATTCCTGAATATGATATAAAAAATTTTAAGAAACCAGATTAAGTATACAGTCTCATGGACATTACAGAGCACACTCAGTGATCACAGAATCACATAATCACAGAATCACAGAAAGTTAGGGCTTGGAAGGGACATCTGGAGATCATCTTGTCCAACCCCCCCCTACTTTAAGCAGGTACATCTAGAGCAGGGTGCACAGGACTGCATACAGGCAGGTTTTGAATGTCTACAGGGAAAGAAACTCCACAACCTCTCTGGGCAGCCTGTTCCAGTGCTCTGGCACCCTCACAGCAAAGAATTATTTTCTCATGTTTAAGAGGAACTTCCTGTGTTCCTGTTTGTGCCCATTGCCCCTTGTCCTGTTGTTGGGTACCACTGAAAGGAGTCTGGCCCCTTCCTCTTGACAACCACCCTTCAGTTATTTATAAGAATTTATAAGATCCTCCCTCAGTCTTCTCTTCTCCAGGCTAAACAAACCCAGGTCTCTCAACCTTTCCTCATAAGAGAGAAGNCCACCAGCAGTCCCAGGTCCTTCTCAACAGAGCTGCTTTCCAGCAGGTCAACCCCCAACCTCTACTGGAGCATGGGGTTGTTCCTCCCCAGGTGCAGAACCTTACCCTTGCTCTTGTTGAATTTCATTAGGTTCCCCTTGGCCCAGATCTCCAGCCTGTCCAGGTCTCACTGGATGGCAGCACAGCCTTCAGGTGTATCAGCCACTCCACTTCAGCTTGGTATCATCAGCAAACTTGCTGAGGTTACACTTTCTCCCTTCATCCAGTTCATTGATGAATATGTTGAACAGGACTGGACCCAGCACAGACCCCTGGGGAACACCACTAGTCACAGGCCTCCAACCATACCCTGCACCATTGATCATGACCCTCTGGGCTCTGCCCTTCAGCCAGTTCTCAATCCAATTCACTGTCCACTCATCTAACCCACACTTTTTAAGCTTACCTATGAGGATGTTATGGGAGACAGTGTCAAAAGCCTTGCTGAAGTCGAGGTAAGCAACACCCACTGCTCTCCCTTCATCTACCCAGCCAGTCATGTCATCATAGAAGGCTATCAGGTTGATCAAGAATGATCTCCCCTTGGTGAATCCATGTTGACTACTTCTGATAGCCTTCTTTTTCTCTACATGCCTGGAGATGATCTTCAGGATGAACTGTTCCATCACCTTTCCAGGGATGGAGGTGAGGCTGACTGGCCTATAGTTTTCTGGGTCCTCCTTCTTGCACTTTTTGAAGACTGGCGTGACATTTGCGTTCCTCCAGTCCTCGGGCACCTCTCCTGTCCTCCATGACTTTTCTAAGATGATGGAGAGTGGCTTAGCAACAGCATCTGCCAGCTCCCTAAGCACTTGTGGGTGCATCCCATTGAGCACCATGGATTTGTGAGGATCCAGTTTGCCTAAATGATCTGTAACCCATTCTCCTCAGCCAAGGGGAAGTCTTCCTTTCTCCTGATTTTCTCTCTCATCTCTGGGGGCTGGGATGCATGAGGGTCAACCTTAACAGTAAAGACTGAAGCAAAGAAGGCATTCAGTAACGCTGCTTTCTCTGCATCCTGCGTCACCAGGGCTCCCACCTCATTCAGCACCAGGCCCACAGTTTCTCCAGTCTTTCTTTTACTACTGATGTATTTGAGGAAGCCCTTCTCGTTATCCTTCACATCCCTTGCCAGATTTAGTTCCAAGTGGGCCTTGGCCTTCCTCATTGCATCTCTGCATACACTGACAATGTTCCTGTATTTCTCCCAAGTGGCCAGTCCCTTTTTCCACATACTGTAAACCTCCTTCTTCCATTTCAGTTTTTATAGAATCTTTTTGCTCATCCAAAGTAGATCTAGTAGATTAATTCAGGACTCAAGCTGACAGACATATCACTGTTAAAGTTAATGACAAAACTAACAGCTTGATCCCATGAGGTATAATTTTTCCAGTGAGACACTGTAGTGAGCTGGAACTGAGAGCCCCAAAGAGCATTTCAGCACCAAATCTTTCAAACTGCAAAGACTTTGCAAGTCTTTTTATTATTTTATCATGATGTTTTTAGTATGGGAATAATTTTTCTGCATTCTTTTGGCATTTCTTCCATTGTGGACTATATGGACTTCATGCTGAACAAACAAGGAAAGCAAATGTTGCTGGCATTTAAATGAAATATTAATAAATTCTGTGAAACAATATTTAAAATATTGCTTAGCTTTCTTTGGCCTACCTCAGCTCACAATGCTTAGAATTCCTGAAGTGAGCAACTTGTGGGCAGCACATGGGCAATGACTTAAAATGATCTGCAAAATGCACTGCAACATTTCCTGAATGCATTATTGTTACGGAGATCTGACAAATGTTTATGTAGAGTTAGCAGAAGTTCATACCATGCAAAACTGACAGTTCTTGTGAAACAGAACTTAATTATAAAAAAGGGCAGGAATCTAAGATGTATAAAAAGACATCTGGTGTTCAAGTCAGTTTTCTAAAAGTAGAACTTCAGTATGCAGAATTGGTCATAAAAGCAAACATTCTCTGTTTTGGATTTACAATGTAGCGTACATTTTTTCCACACTGATCTTAAATTATAAGCCCCCTGACAGATAACTTCAGATGTTCTCTTGGCTTTTTATCTGACACACACAGTGGGAGAGAATTCATTATTCATATAGATGCTGTTTTGTCATGTTTGTTGCATCCAGTTTGCAGGACACGGAAGTGAAAAGCTGTCTGGGTGACACCTACTAGAAAGAGAAAAGTATGTTACAATTCTGTAGTCTCAAATCCAGCTGACATTTATCATATCAAATTGAGTTCATTATGCTTAGCTTTATTTCCTTGAATAACAAATACTTTTAAAAGAAGTCATATGCAGAAGTGTGCTAATGTCTCTTGACTGGAAGAGCAAAAACAAGTGTTGGATTATCTGCAGCACAGGACAGGTCAATGCTTTTAATTATGTCCTGAGTGAAAGTAAAGAATTGTAGAATCATAGAATGGTTTTGGTTGGAAGGGACATTTAAAGGTCATCTAGTCCAACCCTCCTGCCATGGGCAGGGACATCTTTCAGTCAGTCAGGTTGCTCAAAGCCTCGTCCAGCCTGACTTATGCTCTCTGGGAATGCTTACTACTTCTTTTCAACAGTATCAGTAAATTGTCAGTATGTTTTTTCTCTGGATTAGATACTGTCGCGTTAAGAGTGTGAGTCTAGCCGCATTCGATGAGCTGTCATGGCCAAAATACTGATTGTGCTCAAAAGAACTATCACGACTGGACCAATATACACCACAATTTATTCGAGCAACAGATACACAAGTTCTTTGGATTGCCGGTGATAGTGATTGTTTGCAGAAGTACAAATATAGCAAATATTAATAGCAGCGCTGACTATAAACAATCTAAAGTGACTCTATAGAGATTTCTAAATGTTTCCCGGGGAGACACTTGGTATAATCAAGTGTTCAAATCTTACCCAAAGGCGTCCCAATGGTGGGGAAGAGAGGCTCAGCCCATCAACTGCTCCCAGACGTCAGAGTGGTACGATGGTATCTTCCCTAAAATCCTCTCTCCCTAAAGCTATATTTGTATTATTTTTTAACTTTCAGGTGGAGCTTGAGTGGCTCTACTCATACGTACCTTTGCTACGATTGGTGTAAAACTTGCTCACTTTGCTTTTAAAGGTATATACTAGAAAAAATTCAAAGCACAAGCTCAGTGAGGGGTGGTGGCACCTTGGAGGCGGGTAACTTCTGGGATGGAGGTGTGGTTTGGTATTATAATGAGGTTATAATGAGCAAAGTTCATCCACAGGGCACGATGCTGGCCAGGGCATGGTTCCATGGTTCCATCTAGTTCCTGGACCTGCAGTGATTTATGGAGGAATGGGGCCATGGAGCCTTCACTCCACTCCCTCCCCCAATTATCTCTCTTAGAACTAGTACACCGAACTCCTCCAGTGTTACCAACATCTAAGATTGCAGGTGGTGTTGCTTAGGGAACGATCACTGAACCAATATTCAGCATGTCAACCATATTCCACCCTGGAAGTTAACTTTTATGAAATATGGATATAACTTTAGCCTCAATAATTTCAGCCTCAATAATCTTACTCCCAGTAATTATTAAACAGATACCAAATATATAAGCATAGTGAAATGTTTCCCACTGATTTTCATGGGCATTAGGTCAGTCCCTCCTATCTGATGTTTTAGCAATCCAAGTTTTCTTCTCCCAGTGTTCCTTGCTTTATTTTCTGCTTCATACTTTATAATATTGCCACATGAATTGGATATTTTGACAAGAGTATACCATTGGATGGCATCAGTTAAATCAGGTCCATATCTTCATAAACTGAGTTGCAATGTAATGTTTACCTCTTTGAATAACATTTTAAATTATTTTTTTGATGCAATCAGGCACTACCAATGTTAGGAAGGTGACAAGAATAGAAATAATGGCACAAAGCCAAAATAGGGGGCAGGGAGGAGGGGGAGGTGAAGCATTCGTATGGCAATAAGGGGTTCTTTTGCTGTTGGTTATATTTTTATATTGCTTTGGTCTAATAATCTAGTGTTCATGCTGTCAAGAATTTACAGTTATTGAAGTAGAATCACAACAGATATATGAAAACTAGAGACACATTCAGATCTACAAGGAGAGACTTTATACTTTTTACTCCAGGTATTCCTCCTTACTGCCTAGAAAACTTTCAGGATTATTTTAATCCCACATATCCAGCAAGGACTGCATAGATGCAATTGAGGTAATTTCATATAAATTAATTTTTCTTTGATTTATTGCATAGCCTGTTCACAGATGATACTGAAGACAGTGTTAGACACCCCATGATTTATTTGGATTAATTTACAAATTTTAATCAGTTGCATGACTTAGGTGATCAATATCCACGCAGAAGGAAAAGAAAACTAGGAAAACACACTCCTAAATAGTCAAATGTTAAGTTAAAGTGCTGGGTAGTATTACTTATTAGATGTACTCTTCTCTTTCTTTTTCTTCTTTTCGGATTCCTAGCAAGTGAATGGGATGAACTTGATATCTTTAGTACATTGATTCCATTTATATTTGGAGTCAGTGTAGATGTATATGTATGTAAGCTATAAATTCCTATGGAAGCATGAGTTGAATAACTCATCAGTTGAGTAATATGTAAGTAATTTTAATTTGTAGAGGTATTTCATATTGTTGCTGGCAGATTAAGGTGTAAATACCATCATTTTCCTTTCCTTCTAGACTAGCCTTTAAATCTGATCCACAGCCTTCACTCTTGCAAGCTTTGTGAAACCTTGTACCTTGCAAGCTTAGGAAATCCATTAATATGCTTTGACCTCTTTCTATGCATGAGAGATTAGTTTGATTCAAAATGTATTTAAAAGTACTGGGTTTGGCTGGGACATAGTTAATTTTCTTCATATCAGCCTCTAAGGTGCTGTGTTTTAGATTTGTGATGAAAACAGTGTTGATAACATACTGATGTTTTACTTGTTGCTGAGCGGTGCTTACACAGTGTCAAAGCTTTTTCTGCTCCTTATGCTGTCCCACCAGTGATTTGTCTGGGGAAGCACAAGATTTTGGGAGGGGACACAGCTGGGACGGCTGACCCCAAGCGAACAAAGGGATACTTCATGCCATATGATGATGTACTCAGCACTAAAAGCTGCAGGGAAGGAAGAAGGAGGGATGTTCAGAGTTATGGAGTTTGTCTTCCCTATTAGGCATGCCCGCCAATAGGGAGTAGTGAATTAATTTCTTATTTTGCTTTCCTTGTGCATGCAGCTTTTTAAACCATCCTTATCTCAACCCACAAGTTTTCTCTCTTTTACCCTTCTGATTCTCTCCCTCTTCCTTCCAGGGTGTGTGACTGTTCACTCAACTCCTGCTCAGGTTTTGGCTAACACACAGCTCATGCTAAGACCTGATGTATGCTGGGAACAGTAGCATTTGGTCAAAACAAGAGCAACAGAGTAGGCAGGGCAGGATGGACAGGAAGGGATAAAGGCCATTTTGCAGCTGCTGTCACCTGCACCTTACTGTCTCCTGCACCCATCAGCTCCTGCTTTTTTGCATAGTAATTGTCTGGGAGTTTCTTCAGAATCCACTAATTTACAGAAATGGTACAGACCAAACTTCCACAGCAGAAGGTATGAATGCATCAACTTACCCAAAAAGCTTTTGAAGTGGGTCCAACAGCAGCTGGACTGCCGAGGCATTCATGCTTCCCATTATGACACAAGGGATGCCCACACTGTGATGGAAAAGGAGAGGTGAGCCCTCTCACCATCAGTTACAGAACTATCTTGGTCATAGGCACACAAGTTACAAGCTGTGAGTTACAAATTGTGAAACAGAGAACTTCTGAGTTAGAAACTTCATGAATTAAGTGAAGAATTAGTGAATTCATGTGTTAGACTAGACAAAAGGGATTGAGCCCTTGTTTAACCTGTTTACATATTTTCTTTCCTCATGAGCTCATAAAATAAAGTTTAATTTACAGAGCACATTGTCCTGTAAATTTGATAGATCCAAACAGACTGTGACAGGGAGGAGTGAACAAGCAAGCAGCTGTGTGGTGCTCAGCTGTCTACTGGGGTTAGCCCACATCAGTAAATGAATGATTTTTAATCAATAGGCATGTAGGAGCTCTGACTAAAGAAATCTGACCTGTACAGCTGCAAGGATTCATCTTTCCTTTAAACCTATACAGAGGGAAAGATTTTTCTTAACCTGGCCAAATTTATCTGAAGTATACAGGGAGACTTTTAGTAAACAGTCCTTTTCCTTCACATTTTCCCTTTGCACCTGCCTTAATCTTTGTCTTCCAATGCAATTCTTTTCTAAGTTACTTAACCTCTTGGTAGGAATATTCTTATCAGTTCCAATTATGTTTCTTAAACTCCTCATGTGCTCTGAAACTTGAAATAGCACTTTGTTCCTCTTATTCTTCACTCTGATAAATCTAAGATTGTTATAGACACAGGTAAGAAGTTTCCTGGGTATGGAGACTCCCTGTCACCTTTACTACAGATCCAAACATCACACTTGCTATTTTACTTTCCTCACTTCAAAATTCCTTAGCTTTAATTCTTTTAATGCCTATTGTTGTAATCACTTTTTTCTGACACTGATTTGAAAGGCTCAAGCTCAGACTGTTTACTACTCTATACACTAATCACATTCTTTCCAGTTTTATTTTATTCTACTCTTTAGAGCCTCAGCTTTTCATCCAGTATAGAGAGCCCTTTTGCTGGAATTGTACTTGATTCTTTTTCAAGTGAAAGACTTTTGCAGATTTTTAGACCTCTGGGTCTAAACTTAACCAACCAAACCTCAATCCTTTACTGACAAACCTAGCTTAGAAGTGTACAAAGACTTTCTCTGCAGTCAGTGGAGAACAAGGAAGGTCTCTTAAAAGTGAATGAGATTGTTAAAACTTTCAGAAATATACAAGCATACATTGGAGTCAAACACAGGTGCAAATTGTGAACTTCCTAATTTAAACATCCTGCTTAAGTCCTTAAAAAGGTAGCTTTCCAGCCTTTAGAACTGCCCAGACCTTGAAGACAGTTTTAGATGCCCAGCTGGCAACAGTTCACTTAAGATTTCCTTGTATTGAATCTAACTTCTGTATTTTTCTCTGTTTCACTTTCCTCCAAATTTCTGCTCCAGGATTATTAAGGGAGCTTATTAAAGGACTTTTTTTCTAGTTTAACTTCCTTGAATTTTAGGTATTTGCTGTGGTTAAAACAACATAAATAAGTCACAAATATTTTGTCCTAGTGTAAGGTATTTATTTGAACTTCAGTAAGCTGGCCACAGTGCAGGCCATTCATGAGTAAAGTTGCTACTGAGTAGTGTAGTTGTTTTAAAAATCAGTTTCTAAGAGACCAAACTGGGCTCTGAATAGGAATCATATCCAGATACTTATTCTACCTGTTTGCCATATTAATACAAACATGACATCAAAATAATTTCTTTTGTTTTAAAAAAGCGTATAAGAAGGAAATATTCTAATGCAAGCTTGTTTTTATACGTTCAACAACATATCTGTTCTTACTGCATTTAAAATATAGGGAGACAGAGCCTCAGAACAAGGTATTTGTAGTAATAAGGATCACTGCACAGGTTGTATGTGGGCATTACAGACACAAATAAGCATTTTTTTTTTAATAGTGTTTATTTAGTGGCCTTTGTAAGATATGGAGGATCCCTCCTGTGAGATTGTTCTTCCTCTGTTTTTGTTCTTGTGCATTCTGTAAAGACATTTCAGAATAGTATTTTGCATCAGAGGTGTATGGTTCTGAGTTGTTTGCATCCTTGTACCTGCATTTCACAGTATGTCAGTATTTGCATCTTGGAAATTCATCAGTATATAAACTGAAGCAGAATTCTGGCTTTAATTGAATGACAGTTTTAACATTTTGCAGAACTTAGACAACCATGTACATGCTAATATCAGAACAGTTTTCAACCTAAAATCAATTCCTTTTCCCTCCTGTGCTAGTAGAAAGTGACCCTTCATAGTTTTCACTTATAACTGTGAAAAATTTTATTGAATGATCACAAAAGAAACAAAAATAAGGAAAACCAACTTTTTTTTCCTGAGATGTTGTTCAGTATCCAGTTTTACTTAGCTTAATCCAATTTCCATTTTTCCTTTTTATTCTCTTACAACATTTCCAATATGTTTTTCCTGTTGAAAATCATAATGTAATCTGAGCTACTATCAAGATATATTAATTTATCTTGTTGCAATAAGATTCTTCTTTGGCTTAAACAGACAAATAAATAAACAAATAAATAAAAGCCCAAACCCCACCCTTTTTATGTACACAGTTACTATTCTACAGGCTATCTTCAATTCTCCAAACAGTTAAGATTTATTTTATTTGTATATCATCTTCTATTCAAATATCTCAAACATTTGACATACATTAATTACGCATTTCAAGATTCCTGTGAGATCCAAGGGGAGTTATTACACCCGTTTTACACAGGTGTATAATGGTGGTCAGAGAGATTGTCTTGACAAAGGACATATAGCAGGTTTACTTTCACAGTGCAGAAGACAATCCAAGATTACTGGTTCTTAGTCATGCTAGCCCTTATAGGTTCACCTGTAGAGTAATTGCAAGACCATCTTTGATACAAGTAGAAAGCCTATAAAAAAATAACCTGTGTTTTCTGTTACTTATTACCTATTCCCTTAATTTTTTACCGTTCTTTGCTCTGCCAGACCATACAGTAAAATAAGGGTATATAATGTTATTTGTGTGCATTTTGCATTCCTCCACAACATAGTAACTTACTTCATTCACATAGCTTTTGTGGAAAGTAAATCAGCATTCTTTTGTTAAGTATTTATGAAATATCAGAAGCTGCTCCAGCTGAAAAAGAGCAAAGAAGAAAAAAGAATATTTCTGACAATTTAATGTATTTTACAGTATACAATCTGTAACAAAGCAGAGGAGAAGGGGAAAAAAAAAAGAGTGTGAAACATCATTGCAAACACCAAGGTCAGAGAATGACAAGGTGCTCCAGGCACCAGAGCAGAGATTTACAGCAGCCTGTGGAGAACACCATGCCAGACAGGTGGATATTTCCTGAAGGACCCATGCCAGAGCAGGGGAAAAGTGTGAAGAGGAGTGACAGAGAGAATCTGGTTTGTATTGACTGTAACCGCCCATTCCCTACCACTCCTGCACAGCTCAAAGGAGGGGAGGAGGAGTCAGGAGTGAAGTTTGGAATGGGAAATGGGAGGAAGTTGTTTTAATGTTTGTCTTTTTGATTCTCCCTACCCAAATCAATTGAATTATTTTTCCCCCAAGTTGAGTCTGTTTTGCCTGCAATATTAATTGGTAAACAATCTCCTCGTGTTTATCTCAACACATTTCAAGCATGAGCTTTCACAGTCTATTTCCTCCCCTGTCCATCTGAGGAGGGGAATGAAATGAGCAGCTGGCCGGGCATTTGGCTCTTAGCCAAAACTCATTTCCTCCCCCTCTTGCCCCCCTCCCCAGTTATTTATATGAACAGATGGTTTATCTGAAAGTTTAGAATGCTTACTGTCTAAAAATATTTGCTATACTGAATGTTTCTCAGTCACATTTTCAGTACCCAGTAAAAGAACTATTCAATGACTAATTTAATCTCTGGATGGTGTTCTGAATAATAAATTACACAGTTCAACAGAAGTGCATTAAAAAAGAAAATGCAAAAGAATGTTACCTGAGCCAAACTTTCAAGATGATTTTGCCCTCCTCTGCCACCTATCTCTGCATATTGACAAAAACTAAACATGATGGATGTTGTGGGAAAAATCTCCAGTTTATAAATTTGCTAAGTCAATTTCTAGGTGACAATTCAGTAAGAAAGGAAGAAGGAAGTCTATTTTCTAAAGGTAAAGAATGAAGAAAAATGGAACCTTCTACTTCCTGGGGTCAGTCAAGCTCCAAATGACAGTGATTTTCAAAGAGAAAATAAATGAGAAGATTAAAGAAGCTACCATCACTTTCTGTCATCTATTGCAGCTTTTTCAGAGGAGCCGCATCAGTTTTAGCATAACAGAAAAATGATGTGATAGAAATACCTGGGAGACTTTTCAAATTGACACATGAAATCCACAGCTTTTCAGTTGAAATCAATGGCAGTTCAGTACCACAAAAAGGGACTGAATTTGTGTTGACTTTTATATTGTGTTTTTAAGTATCATTTTACTGATGACAGTAATTCATTAAGAGCTGGGAAGACAGTAAGTGCATAGTTCTAAGTTTGGAGGTTAACTGATTATAAAAACATGGTAGTAATATAAAACTTACATATTTGTTCACTCAAGTCCTGCTCAGGTTTCAGCTAACACACAGCTCATGCTAAGACCTGATGTATGCTGTAAAAATGCAATGTTAAGATCTAACTTCACAGTTATTGTCCTGTTGTCATGATAGATATGCTGTATGTTCATCGTGCAATAATAAATACCATACATGTTTCAAAAATTCACGTGAGCTTTATGCTGGAAAACTACCTGAACAAAAGCAAATAAGCACAAAGGAGCATTTGCCCAGACACATTGAATTTTATATTTTTTGAAGGATCTAACTAAATAATTATTAACTTAACTGGATTTTGCTTAGCTTCATGAGATTAGCAGCAATATGTTGCTTTATTTTTCATAGTATTACTGGTATATTTCTTGAATTTGCTTTCAAGCACAGGTGTAATGCAAATGAGATGTTTTAAGATACTTAGATGCCTCTAAAGGTTTTCTGTATTTTTGTTATATCTCTGATATCAATGCAGGTCCAATCTGTCATTGTGGCCTCTCATTATAAATAATATGGTGCTCTTCATTTTAATATGTCTGAAAACATGCAAATATTTTATGTTATTTTTTACAAAGAGTGTAGATACGTCTTTTATAGTCGTTTACTATTAAGTCTGTTTTTTGATCCTGTGCATTGTTTATGCACTTTTGTAGCACAAAAACCGATACTGCTAAAGGCCTAGTAAATATCAATTCCAATTTAATAAATCATGGATCAAACATTGTCTTCGATTATAGCTTATTTATGTTTCTAAAGTGTCCTGTCAGTCAGTAGTTAACTTGTTCTAAAATGTGTCTCATCTAACTAAAAATGTCCATCAGCAGTTGAGAAATTCCTAAAGTTTATAGCAACTCTGTGGGTGATTATTTGTGACCTCTTAAATCTGGTACTTGACTGAGGCTTCTGAATGCTATTTAAAAGCCTAGTAAAGGAAAAAGACAGCACCTAAATACATTTTTTTAGCTAATGTAATTTGTCTCCTTCAGGAAAATATATTGACTGATTTGTTCTTCTGAATTGGCATGGAAGCACAAGTGCAGAATCACGTAGAAATGGTCAGAGGTGGCAGGGGTAAGATATGTAGGAAAAGCCTTAGAAATAAGCAACTAAATGTCTTGGTGCTGTCCCACTACAGCACACAAGGGGGAAACTCATGGTTGTATTTCTACTTTCCACCCCTGTAGCCAGAAGGGATTGCACACATTAAGTGGACAAACTCAAAGCTCCTTTGCCAGTAAAATAAGAAACTACTTGACAGTGTCCATTGTCACTCCTGACCAATTGTCTCTCCATTATCAACATGCCAGACATGGCTATAAGACTGCTTTACCAAGGACATCCTCACTTGCTGCCATTTTCACTTTCCTTTTAGCTGTACAAGCAGTTCTAAGGGATTTAGAAGATGCCAAAATTCTGGTTATATCTCACTGCCAGGAAGCCACCCTTGTTCCTCTGGTCCTTTGTTACACTGTAAAGCAACAGAACTCAGTAGAAAGGTTCTTGCTTATGAGATTGGGTTTTTAATCAGTGTTAGACTCTGTTCTGAGGAAATGCAGGTGTGAAGCTGCTTTTGTACCTGTGCTGTCTTGAAAATATAGGTTAGAGCATCATTGAAACACTGTTCAAATCAGTGTCAGAAATAATATGTCCTGCCCAGAATCTGAGTAGTTTCATGAGGGACTGAAACTCATTTACAATGCATCACATGGGACAGGCAAATGAGAATGATCAAGGGGATTAAAAGGCACCTAGGTTTCATATGAACATCCTGGAGCCAAGGAAGTGAAAAAACTGTTAATTGCTTATATATTCCATCTGAGAAAAAAGACACTGAATAGATTTCATTAATGCTATAATCTTCATGGCCTCTTTACATGAGAAGTGAGTAGTTGGTCAAAAAAAGTAAATAGAAATGTGAGATGAAAAGTTATCTTATCAATCAAATGCTATAAAAGGTAATATTTTTTCTTAAATAGGTCCCCTATTTTCCTTATTTTACCTGTTCCTAATTCCATTCTCATTGAAAAAAAAAAAAAAACAGGATCCTATTATTCAACTGGGAAATTAGAATTACAATTACGAACAAGACACCACAATTTGTTTGCAGTATTTTCACTTCTGTTATAAAGATATTAATAACTTCTATTAGGAACTTTTGTTCTAACTATAAATTTGTTGTTATTACCTAATTAAATTTATCATAAGACCACCTAAATTATTCAGGTTTTTTGTGAATACTTAGAGTAAAAAAAAAAAAGTGAGAGATTCACTATTGGCTACAATGATCTAAATCTAAAACAGTTCAATAGTTCTACTGTTTTCAGTAAAGTTACTATAGCTTAATAGTAGTAACCAGTCCATAATTTCCTGTGCCACTTCATATTCATGCCAAGCAACTAATGATCATTAATATTTCAGTATCACTCACTTTTTGAACACATTGATGCCCATTGATAGAGACTGATGGTGAGAGTCTTCTACTTAAATTTTTTACTTTGATTTGCATTAATTTCATTTTCAATGAGAATCATATAGTACTCTGTCCCACCAATGCTATTGCAATGATCACCCAGTTACAGCACAGTAGCCCCCCACTACTGCCCACACAGACATATTTCCTCTGCAGACTGACAGCTATAGGAACAAGTCCTTCATTCTGAAGTAAATGGAAAACTTACCTGTGTGGCAATGACATGTCCCTGCCATTCCTGCATTGCTGTAAGAATAGAGGCATTTGTATGCCTGCTGCATTGCGGTTTCTATTCCATCCAAGCTCCTCCTGGTGCTAAGAGGCACAAGCTTGTGCAGTGCTCTCTGCATAGGTCCTCATGCAGACATTCTTTTCAGTGTTATGCATTCTTCATCACTCTACAAAACCAAACTCTTCCACAGGGTTGTTTTTCAAGGATTGCTTGAAAGCAATTCAAGGGTTACCTCAAAGAAAGTATATCTAACAGAGTGGTGGAGATAAAAAGCTACAGGAAGCACCATCTGGGCTCCAGTGTAAGGCAGAGCTGCTTAAAATTCAGAGGCATGTGAAGAAAGACTGTTCATCTTTCTGTAGCTATATTCAGAAAGGAGCATTTCCCATTAAATTTTGTAATAGTTAAAACTATCATATTTTCACACACCAATCAATGATAATCCCCAACCATTAGAAAATATAGCTGCTTAAAACAAACCCTCTTATAAGCCCATTTCAAGCAACCTGAATAAAATTTCAAAGGAAATGCCAAAGGAAAGAGGAAGGAATGACAGAAAGGGAAAAGAACTCCTAGTAAACTTTCCCTTATAGGCCCTGTTTCTCTGTATTGCTACCCAATTACAATTTTTTAAATCTGAGTTTTCTGCAGATAGCCCACAGAATATAGGTATGAAAAAAGTGAAAGTTTATATGGACATCACTTCAGGCCCCAATAGTATTAAAGAAAAAGTGACAGTTCAGTAATTACTTCTTGTCAGTTCGTAGTGAGCTAGAAATTAAAACCTACAGGAAGAACAAAAGGTGATGATCGCCTGATTCTTAAATAAGTGACAATGGATGTCCAGCCATACTAAAACTGGATGTGAGTGCATTTTTTGCTTTTTTTCTTTCCCCAGGGATCAGATGAAACAGTTGGGGTTTTTTCTTTCCTGACACAGACTTTTAAAAATGTCTTCTGTGTTTTTCCTTTTCACTGGAAGAGTCCTAGGAAATATGAAGGCACTTAAACTAAAAAAATTAAAAATAAAAAAAATAAAAAATAAAAGGCAAAAAACTTTATGCTAGACCTTTCTTACTCTCCTTATTACAGAGTTTCAGTGGGTACCCTTATGAGCATAAGGACTAATTACAGCATCTCAGTCTGAGGTGAGTTTCTGCCAAAAGTTTCAGAAAATTGAAGAGCATTATATCCAGCAGTTAAAATTCACTTTCTAGAGAGGGAAAATTATCTGCTCCAGAGTGAAGGAATAAAATTCTTAAAACCTTTTTTCCTTTATTTTCTTCAGTTGGGAACTTACAATATTTCCTGTTTTGGGAAGATTATATTGTTCAGTTCTTCAGCAACTCACAAGTGAACAGAGTGTATATTTTAAATGCAGATTAAACGTCACTAAAATTTTTATACTAAATGAAAACTACATGTGAAAAGCCCATGATTAGATACAAGGAGTGTGACCTTACTGCAGGATCCTTTCCTGTTTAAATCTCCCACTTAAATCTTCCTTTACCTTTCCAGGAAAATAACTGTAGATCAAGGCATGCTGTAAGGAAACAAAGGTGGCAGTTTAGATTTGCAGACTAATACAGGCAGCAAAATTATGACCATAACAGAGACTTTCTCTGATTATCAGTCTGCTTAAGTAACAGTGCTGAAACGAAGTTGTCTCCCCAGTATCAATACTATATGGCTAAGACCATGTTGCATACGGACTTATTCCTGCATGGTCTTATTCAGTCTCACTCCCATGATGCTGCTGCATGTTTCAGAGGACATTCTTCCCTCCAGTACAGTTTCACATCCTCATGGGCTGCCAGCACTGGGGGATAGGAAAAAAATGGAAACAAGCTCATTGTGAAGCTCAGCATGCCAAGAGAAGGGCTTTGGCAGCATGAGGAGTTCAGGTGGAGAAGTTCTTGCAGGTTCAGAACCCTTGCCTGACTGAGAGACTTCATCTGCTGTTAACTGGGGGGAAAAATGTTACTACTCTAACTACTACTACTACTACTACTACTACTACTACTACTACTACTACTATTGCTACATTAAACATATATATATAATATTTTCTCTTCATCTTTGATGCAGGAAGGTTCAGTGTTCCAGTGGTGTTTGAAAAGTTCTGGCAGGACCTATGAAATTCCAGCTATAAGGCTAAATAAAATTCAAGTTGGGTATATATTTGTGGCAGGTACAACCCGCCCTTGTAGAGACACGGACCTTCCGACTGCTGAAGCAGAGCAGCTCCTGCTGCTTTTCATGCCCTTACTTTCGCACTCTTACTTTCATGCCTTTACTTTTGTGCCCTTGCTGGCTGAGAGACAGAACTCTTAGCCAATAGGAAATGGACATGACCATCTATGACCAGAGATCAGATTCAACTAGGGTATAAAAGGAGCCCTGCCAGGGGGCCTATGGGGTCTGTCCTTCTCAGAGCAGTAGCTCTGCAGTCAGGGACTCTCCCCTTAGGTCGGGGCACTGCCTAAGGTAAATCCTCAAGGTTGAGAGTCCTCAACTTAGGTGAGTGACTGCGCATTTTGAATCATCATTCTAAAAATCTTGAGAATTCTTAACTTGGCTGTGCAGTGATAGTTCCTACCTGACATCGTGAACCTGTGATTAACTAACGTTTGTTGGAGTTTTAAATTGACCTTACTTGAAATAAATTTAATTGAAGTATAATATCTGATTAGTTTATATTGATAAGCCTCCGTGACAAGATTTACAATAGTGGTATAACTCAGTATTAGAGCTGTGCCTGTGTGCATCCACAGTGCACTTAGTCAATAACTCCCTGGGTAGTCCAAGATATTCCCAGCTAGAAATCTGCCTTAATGAGATAGCAGCCTGATAAGAAACAAGCCGGCTGACTGAACTCTAATACATCCTCACAACAAAGCATTTCACTGGTC
This sequence comes from Sula dactylatra, assembly GCA_013389905.1. Classification (NCBI taxonomy): domain Eukaryota; kingdom Metazoa; phylum Chordata; class Aves; order Suliformes; family Sulidae; genus Sula; species Sula dactylatra. The sequence continues at coordinate 83,346 of WEKW01008296.1, forward strand.
TTAGAGCTCTCCAGGTGAGAATTTTGGACAATCCTAGAGATTTTCCCCCAGGGCAGCACCTTCTGTGAACATACACAGTCATAGGCACTGGTTTTACGCTCCAGTGTCTTGATTAACATCTGGTTGGAGAACTTAGTAGAAATTGTTCCTGCAGATGCAGAAATGTTTGCAGTCCTTTGAAAATATTTTAGATAGCCAGGAGATGTTTTAAATGCAATTTAAAGTAATAAATAGCAAAGGATCATGAGTGCACTGGAGTGGTCATGTAGGACCATGGGCCAGCTGGATTACAAGAATTCAGAACAGCTGTTTGAGCAGGTCCATTCAGTCCAGCTAAAGGCATCATTGCAAGGACCCTTGCTTTTTGAGAGTCCCGTTGCATTCTGAACTCAACTGACTATCCTGTTCAAGAGATTCAGCTCCCCATGTGCACGTTCCCTTATGCAAAGATCCAAATCAGTTAGGTGGAAGTGATTTTGGTTTTGGTTTGGGGTTTTTTTTTCTAATGAACAATCTGTTTCTGACCATCTGCACAATAATGTCTTCGGATATATTTGTGCTTCTGTAAATGAAGTCCTGCCAGGTGACCATAACTAACCCTTTTAATAAAACCGAGCCTTTTAACAAATCAACAATTATAACAAAAATAAAGACTCTTCAAAGTGGGTACTTTAATGTTAAAAACACAGAACTGGATCCTGAGCAGACTAAACTTTAAAAAACTGAAATCAAAACTTCTCAGGCTGTGTCTCATCAAAGAGATCTAATGTAACCTCATAGTCTGATTCTCTTTAATGGTGAAAGTTTGTTCACTGCTTTGCAGTTCCTTTAAAATTCCTTTTAATTAGTTACAGTGAGATTTGTCAGCTTTTGTTTAAAAGAGAAAAAAAAGAGGGAACACAGGAAAACTGAAAGCAGAAGTCTTTCCACGTTGAGCTACCTTGAAACACGTTAACTAAAGTTAATGGATGACACTTTGAAATATGTCTGCTCCCTTTTTGAGGCTGCTTCATGTTTCATGCTGTGTCAGTACTATATGGCACAGTTTAAATCACAGGCCTGAAAAATGAGATTTATTTGCCTTCATTTTCCTTTTAGAATCAGAGTTCTTTGATAAACATTTTGATTTATTTTAAACATACGGTTTAGTCCTACTAGATCCAGAGCATCAGCTAATCCCTGATTAACAAAATGATTGATTTAAAAATGCCATCTGGGCAGGAAACATCCCACTCAATCTTGAGCTTGCTTGCTTTTGCATCAAAGCTTTTTTTATCTAGCACTTCATTAAACAGCTAGACAGAAGGGAATACTCTCTGAGGTTAGCTAAAAAGTTTACTGACTGAATTCTCCTTCCATATACTGATGTCATTTCATTAACTTTGATAGGACTGCTTTAATTTTAGTGAGCAGAGAATGTGAAAAACTGTATTTTGGAGGCAGAGATGCTTATGTGCCAGCCTGAAAAGCCCAACCCATTTTTAAATTTCTTTCAGCCAGACCCTTTGGTTGGGCTTCAGAAGATCCTGGTTCTACATTGATGTATTTTCAGATGATCATTAAATACCAGGTCTGCTATGAGGATGGTACTTGGATGTCAACAAAACTCTGAGCATATACCTTTAAATTATAATTGCCGATGAGGATTTTGATAAAGCTCAGAAGGTTTGTGTTTTGGTATACAGAAACTAGATGGAGAGCTCGATTCATTTTTATCTCCGGTATTTCGGTGGTGCAGAAACCTTAGCAGATATCATGATTGCTCCCTTCCCCTGTGTTAATCAATCTTTATGAACAGCTTATTGGGAGTTACTGGTTTGTCTCCCTTGTTGACCACATAGAGAGTTGCTGCACTTCTTGTGCACAGTTGTTTCTCCTTTGTACAAAACTTTCATTTTGAAACAGCCAGAAAAATTACTGTCCTAGTGATACGTCAGACTGCCATCCCTATGCTTTTCCCCATGGAAAGCAACTCCAAATTGATACCATGTACCATAATTTATAGAGTGAGGAAATGGAGGCTCCACAAAGTGGAAATACCAGGATGATTAGATAGATGGCCTATAGACACTTAATGCAACATTGGAATTCACAAGACTTCAGGCATTCCAGGTGCTCCATGACTGTGAATAAAAGGGAATTAAAATGTAGCCTGTGGATTTTATTCATTACCTTTTAATTCCCTGATACTTTGGGAAAATCTCTTTGATTTCTGTAGTACCTTCCTTTCTTACCAAATCCTGTGTGCACATTTTGACTCAAAAGGGAGTGCTTGACTAGAATCTACTTCCTGATAACACCTCCTCATTCTCCCAGGACTGATGAACCTTACCACGACCTTGTACATAGATCGGGGTTGCTTGGATAAGTATTAGTTTGCAGTTCTCTCATGGATACAAAAGTATCGGGGCTAATGTACTCTAATTTAATTTTTGCACTTACTGTAAACCTAAATTCCCTGAAGGTGAGGAGTACAGTCCTAAGCAAAGTAGGTACATTACTGTGAGAGAAAATAAAATGTAAATAAGGCTTTAAACCCTTAAATTAGGTTTTGTGCTATAAAATATGCTTTTGTACCCCAAAAAAAGCTTTGCACCCTAAAAATGTGTCTTTAGATGCTCAAAGTGAGGTTTGGACATTAAAAAAATTAGGCTTTGTACCCTAAATGAGGAGTTTCACCCTAAAATGGGGATTTGGGCCCTAAAAAAAGGGCTACTGGTAAAAAAAGACAGGTGTGGACCCTAAAAATGAAGATTTTGGCCCTGAAAATGAGGCTTTGGGTACTAAAAATGATGGGCTAGGGTCCTGTACTTGGGTCATAAAACTCCATGCAAAGCTGTTGGTTTGGGGAAGAGTGGGTGGAAAGCTGCATGGCAGAAAAGGACCTGGGGGTGCTGGTTGACAGCTGGCTGAACATGAGCCAGCAGTGTGCCCAGGTGGCCAAGAAGGCCAACAGCATCCTGGCTTGTCACAGGAATAGTGTGGTCACCAGGAGTAGGGAAGTGATCATGCCCCTTTGTACTTGGCACTGTTGAGGCTGCACCTTGAACCCTGTGTTTAGTTTTGGGCTGCTCAGTACAAGAAGAACATTGAGTTGCTTGATCATGTCCAGAGAAGGACAACAAAGCTGGTGAAGGGTCTGGAGAACAAGTCTTATGAGGAGTGGCTGAGGGAACTGGGGTTGTTTAGCCTGGAAAAGAGGAGGCTGAGGGGAGACCTTATCACTCTCTACAACTATCTGAAAGGAGGTTGTAGTGAGGTGGGTGTCGGTTTCTTTTCCCCAGTAGAAAGTGATGGAACAAGAGGAAATGGCCTTATTTAGATTGGATATTAGGAAAAATTTCTTCACTGAAAGGGTTGTCAAGCACTGGAAGAGGCTGCCCAGGGAAGTGTTTGAGTCACCATCCCTGGAAGTATTTAAAGATGTGTAGCTGTGGTGCTCAGGGACATGGTTTCCTGGTGGACTTGGCAAGTGTTAGGTTAACAGTTGGTCCCGATGATTTTAAGGGTCTTTTCCATACTAATTGATTCTATTATTCTATGAACCAAGTAACATACATTGCTTTCAGTCTGCATAGAACAATCTAAGGACAGATATATTTCAAGGGCTTTGGATTCAGGTTATTATGCCTTCTAGCCATGAAATGTTTTTATGAGCAGAACAGCTGTCTGATATGAAGCCAGATACATACAAAGAATAAAATTGCAGTTCCATTGCTGCCACCTAAGGAACTTTAAGACAAATGTGGGTGGGAAGACTTCTGCCAGGAAAAAGAAAACTTGAATACAGTTTTGCCACACTTTTATGATAAGTGACTGTTAAAATGCCAGCCAAGGTGTTTTTCCAGAATAGTGAGCTATTATTCTGGTCTCTATAAGGACCACATATATTATGACTAGGAAAGCAGAGAGGTAGACTGATATGTATTTTCTCTACAATCAAAATACTTTGATGTTTGTCAGGCATTTTCAGTAAACTTTATATCTAAGGAAAAACTGGATTTCTATATGAGATTCTTGAAGAATAGGTGTACTTATCAATGACATAGCAAAGGTGAAAACAACAGTAATAAATTATTTGCAGCATTCTTGTATCCCTATGTAACTATTTAGACTATTTTTATGGTTTATATCAGTCTTTTGCTTTTTACTCTTGGCTATACATTCAATTTTTTAAGAGCCACCGCAAATGAACACAGAGTAGCAAGAAGATTGGATGGCACAAGGTAATGGATATAAAGAAACATGCTGAGAGTTGCAATTCAAACTTCTGCAAAATGTATAAGCTGAACTATTTGCAAACTGTCAAGAAAAAATAACCACATTGCACGGGGTAAGACTTTAGTGAAGTTGTCCCTCCAATGTACAGGATTGGTTGAAAAGTCAAATAAGGTGGAAACTGGTGTTAAAGGAGAATAGAAAATAATGTGGAAACAGTATCTTTGTTAGGTAATTCAATGACATCTTTATCTGAATTGCTACTTTCACACTGAGTATAATCCTGTTAAAAAGCAATCAAAATAATGAGGCAAACCAAGTAATCAAAAAAAAAAACAAGATAAATGCTAAGGAAAAGCATTTGTTATTAACTTGCAGTAGTCAGTATGGTTTTTGAATGATGGAGAGTAGCCTGGCGTGAGCATCTGTTTTGGACATACACATCAGAAACATAGATGTAGTTGTGTAGGTACATAAACAGAGATAAAGCACAATGTCCTTATGGCCACACCATGTGTAAGAGTAAAAAGTATGAAATGTTTCATGAAGGGAAGGACTTAATTATCTTCATAGCAGCCCATATGATGCTGTGTTTTGGATTTGTGACTAAAACAGTGCTGATAATACACCAATGTTTTGGCTATTCCTGAGTAGGACCTGCAGTGTGTCAAGGCCTTCTCTTTGAGAAGGCTGGGGATGGCCAAGAATTTGGGAGGAGACACAACCCAGACAGCTGACCCCAAATTGACCAAAGGAATGTTCCATGCCATATATGTCATGTTCAGGATTAAAAACTGAGCAGGGGAGAGGGTTGGCTGGGCAAGGAGACATTGCTTGGAGACTGGCTGGGCATCGGTCTGCTTCTGGGAGGTGGTGGGTGATTGCCTTTGCATCACCTGGGTTTTTCCCCTCTTTCTTTCCCTTATTAAACTGGTTTTATCTCGATCCACTTTTGCTCTTCCTATTCTCTCTCCCATCCAGCTGCAGGGAGCACTGAGTGAGTGTCCATGTGGTGCTTGCCTGCTGACCAGTGTCGACATACCATAAATGTTCAGTACTGCCTATTCCTTCAAATATAGATAGATTGACTAAGTGATTGATCTAAGTAGTTATCTATGTTATCCTATGTAGCTGAAATATGATTTGGAATTTTTAAGGATGGTTTTATATTTAGGAAGACCCTCAACACTTCCAGCAGGTTATGAAGAACTCTCATTAAAGATTATTTAAATCTTTTGTTTCCCAGCATAAATCCCCCGTTCATTCTTAAGAGAACAAGCTTCTTTATAAGATACTTAGTGCTTCCGACTCTGACCTTTAAAAATTATTTTGACACCAAAGATACAGCAAATACTTCTGGTATTTTGTTTAAATTTATAGAAATATATAACCTGAAAAACACGCAAGACGTAGTTACCCAAACTTTTCTAAATTTCATAAAAGGAAAATTTGGGGCATTGTTACTTTATCTCAAATTCTTAATGTGATATCAGACAAAATCTTGTATCTGTCAAATCAAGTTATATCCAACATTAAATTATCATGATGTGTCCAAAACCTCTGATTAGTTCATTCTCACAAAAATGAACTACCTTAGTATTAGAGTGCAATGAAATAAGAGTAACTTGACAGAAAATACTATGAAATCTGAAGAACTCTACTTTAGATTTAAAAAAGTAACAATGGAAATTAAGGTCCTCTGAAACGGAGCAAGTAACATCACCCTGTTCAGATTCTCCATTTTGATAAATATCAAGCACATTAACAATAGCAGGCAATATTAAGATATGAAACATCACCAACATTGACCATTTATTGTAAATTTAGGTAGTTTCAGCCATAATAATTTAATTTATTGCCATTAAGTATAAAATAACTCCTATTACTCTTATTCTACCTCAGCTTTTTATTTCATCACACTTGCATGTATACCTAAGCATGTCGTGGCACTCTCTTTTCAATAATTCAGGACAGACCGTGAATACTTTCAGTGATTTCTAGGAAACTCACGTCTACACATCTAGGCTCCATTTTCCACAAAGGTTAGACCAGATGATCTTTCAAGGACCCTTCCAGCCTGGGCTGTTTTATGGTTCTATGAAAAGGGCAAACTGTTATGACTAGGAGGTTTATCCCAGTGAATTTGCTATATGCCATTTATTCACTGCTAATAGGTGAGGTCCAAGATTACATCATGAGAGTTAATATGTTTCTAAGCATCATTAAACTGCAGAGGAGAAAAAAATTACTTGCAAGATTCATAATATAGAATGTGTTCACTGATTACCTCATCCTCCCTTTTCAAATCTTGGCTCCAGTACATCAAATCTCTGCAAAGATTCATTTCTTATTTATTTACATGACTGCTGTCCATTTATACTCCTCAGCTACATTAAATGGGAAGAGCATACATCCCTACTCTAAGTTCTGGTTCAGTTATGCTCATAAATGTAAAAAGAGGACAAAAACATTACTTTGCATCTTTCTTTTCTCTTCCCAGTAGTTCTGACAACTTCAGAATACTGATAATCCTGAAGCTGTGTTATAGTACTTTTGTTAGATTTGGTTGGATTTGGGTAGTGTCTCTTGGCTCTATAACATTACTATCTGTTCCTTTGTTTTGAATTTCTGAAGCTAGATTTTTCTGAAACTAAAAATCAGAAATTTTGTCAAATCCATAATTATCACTAATAGACAAATATGAACACAGTTGAGAAGTGGCAGAAAAGATATGTTTCTAACTACAAATAAACTATTTCTTTTTTTGGTAAAAAACTAATTGAGATTTACATTGCTGAGCTGAATATTGATGGCTGAATATTTCTTAAAAATGAAAAAAGTAATTACTAAGGTGAAGTTTACACACTACTATTAATGTGTCTTTCACCAAAATAGATATTGCAAACTTTTAAGGGAGGTAAAGTGCATTGCTAGACTGCCATATACTACAACAGAGGGAGTACATCCAGAGACCTGCCTTTGTCTTGCTATTAGCAGTAGTTTGTTTGTTTATTTTTTCAATAACAAAAAGCATTAAAAAAAAAGAGGGGGTGACGCTTATTTGTGCAAAAAGTATGTTTCCTGGAAAAAGTTTGAGGACACAATATGACTGTCAAAATTTAGGTACTAATCAAACAAATTCAGTTGCACAATGTCATCCTTACTGATATGAATACTCCCACTGAAGATGGGCAATGTTCAAGTGCAAGGTCTAGTGAATGAACACTTGCAGTTTACAATGACTTCTACAAATTTGGAATTCAGTCCTAGAATAATTTGTACCACCTCAAATTCTCTTGTGCTTAGGCAATTTGAAACTACATATTATCAAAGTGTTATTGGCAAACACACTCCAGGCATTTTAGGCAAAGTCATTTTGTGTGTGATCATTCTTTAAATGTTTCACAAATGCATAATCTTCACAGTCCAAGGAGAAATGCTGAAGACATATTTCCTGTAAGTGATATATGCAACAGCTGCACAAGACTCATTCATCTGATGGCTATATCTTGTACTGTCATTTTTTTTTTCTATGGGATTTCAGTAGAATAGATGGACACCTATGATGTGGAGATTAAGGCTAAATCACTTCCTGGGATCTTTGAGCTACTTGGCCGAAATTCAACTTTTTTTCCCAGAAGCATGAAATCAACTTGCTGAAAAAAAATATTGTTCAGAAAAATATAAAGAAAACTTTAAAAAAAAAAATTCCAGAAAAACTGGAAAATATAAACTATTCCAGCCTCAGGAGAAATGGCAGAAATGTAAGGATAGCAGAAGCTTTTACTAATTTAGAGTCTGACCATGCACACTCCAAGGCAGAAGTTATGATACAAATTAGTCATTCTGGGAGTCACCTATCCTTTGGAACATCAGATTCCTCAGCAAGGAAACAAGAACAACAGATATGCCGCACCTTCTCTTCCTGTTCTCTTCAGCAGTGGGAAAAGGGTGGAACATCCTGGCAAAGCTACTGCGAAGCATTGTAAACCAGTATGGTCATAGCTGATCCCTACTGTTCTGTGATTCAGAAGACGAGCAGACAGGAAGATAATTACTTAGTACTAAATTATTTTCTTCTCATGTACCTATGTATCCAATAAATATTTTAGGTTTACAAAGACCTAAATATTGGAAAGAAATGGAAAGGAAAATCTTCAAGCACCTTCTTTTTCTTGTATTTTTGGGTAGAATTTACACATCTGTGACTTAATGGGAAAGAAAACCTTGGAAAAACAAAAGAAAAATGAAACATTTCATTTGAATATGTGTGCTGTACCATATATTTTATCTTCTTCATTATGTGTGTAGCATCCCTCTAGTAAGCAGGGATTCATATATTGCACAGTTACATCTTTCATACTAATCCAATGATTTCAGAATGTGTTTTATCACATCATCCTGCACTTATATTTACACAACAAAGTTTTCTTAATGACTTATAAAATGAGTTGCAAAGTGATGAATGCTAATAGTGGTCTATATTGAGTGTATTGTGCTTTTCACACTGGAGTGCTTCAAGTGTTTACATTAAAGGATATATTTCAATTGTCTTTAAATATGCATGTCTCCATTCTGAATTTCCCACTTGTTATAAAGAGTCCATGTCTGAGTGTCCTTTTTGTCATATATGAAAGGGATTGTCTGGATTGACCCATGAATATAGAAGCCATTTTTATTGCTTCTTCTGGTTTATCTGGATCCAAATTAGTGTATTTTCTAGCAGTCACCTTCAGTCTTTCCATAAAGGCTGAAGGGGACTCCTTTGGGTCTTGTCTTACTTCATAAATTTTTGACCAGTTTATTGCTTTTGGCATTGCATGTTTAACACCATATAAAATCCACCTCTGATATCTATTCAGTATTCCTCTGGGTCCCAGTTGATTAGGGTCCCGTTCAGCATTTACGGATGGAAAATTCTGGTCCACCGTTCCCTGTAAAACCCCATTGGCATGTGCTCCCTCCACCTGTTTTCTGGCAGTATTCAATATCATTTTCTTATCAGTTTCATCAAGCAAAGTATCCAATATCACCTGTAAATCATTCCAATCAGAATCTTGAGTTCTAATTATTGTTTCAATTACTTTGGCTACTCTTTCGGGATCCTCCCGAT
>WEKW01008297.1:0-13955 GCA_013389905.1 Sula dactylatra
CACTGCCAGGCAAATTTTACAGCTCAGGCACTTTTTTCTCTGTCTGTCTGTCCCCTCCTTCCTTCCTCTGCTGTAGCTCCGGTCACTTCTCTGCCTTCCACCTAAGAGAGTGGTGGAAGAGAGTGGCCACTGCTCCAAAGTGGCCAAAGGGATATTGCATATCATATGAGGTTATGCCCAGTACATTCACTGGGGGGAGCTGGCCGGGGGAAGCAGCGATCGCGGCTCGGGGACTGGTGGCATTGGTCAATTGCTGGTGAGCAGGTGCATCATTTGTTGTTTGTTTTTTTCCCTCTCCCCAAGGTTTCACCTCTCTCTCTCATTATTTTCCTTTTGATTATATTATTATTGTTATTGTTACTTTTACTATTGCTATTACTATTACTATTAGTGTTTTATTTTAATTATTAAACTGATCTTATCTCAACCCATGGGTTTTCTTACTGTGGCCCTTCTGATTCTCTCCCCCATCCCACAGACACTGCTGGGCCCTCTCCGGAGGAGGCTCAGTCCCAACACCTGCCCTCACACTCTGCAAACCAGCAGTTGTCCCTGCTGCAGCACCTCTTCTCCCTCGGTTCAAATGCTGTGCTGCAGTGGGGACGAAGCTCAGCCCCGGCCCCACTCTTGCTGCCGCCCAGAGGTGTCTCTGCCCTGGCTGGAAGCCTGTAGCCTTCCATGCTTCCCCTGTCCTGCTGACTAATTCCTCTCCCTGCATTTCGTGAAGCCTGTGCTCCCTGCCATGCTCTCTGCTCCTGCGCACCTTGGCCCAGAGGTTTCCGTGGGTGCAGAATGCCCTCCACATCCATCACCTCCCAGCTGATTACCCCACAGACTGGAGATCCCAATTCCCATGTCAACCTGGCTTGGGTTTTGCCTAGCAGGAGAGCGGTGGATGCAGCTCAGCCTGGGCTGATGCCTTCCCACCGCATCTTTCCGGACAGGGCCAGGTAGAGGCAGTCAAGGTGAAGTTCTGCACGGACAACAAGTAGGCGTCCCGTGACCTCTCCCAAGACATGGAAAGACAAATCAGTGATGGTGTCTACAGCGTGCCAGGAGGTTATGAGCTGTTCAGAGGAGACCAGCAGGCACTGGTGGAGCAACACTGGGAGCTGCCTGGCAAGGGGGTGAAGGTAGGAGCAGGAGCAGCTCCTCTTCAAGGGGAGAGGCTGCGTGTCCCATCCCCTTCCCCCAATTCACCATTTCTCCCAGGCTGCTCTTTCTCCTCTTGACTCCTCTTCTGCCTGTGGTTCTCCAGGCTGATGCTGTCCTGCAGGAGTTCCTCCAAAGCAGAAAGACTCTGGCTAAAAGCATCCTCAACGCAGACCGCTCCCTGACAGAGAAGGACAAGGAGCTGAAACGTAACTTCGGGGCAGAGAAATGCTGCTGCCTAGAGAGGGCCAGGCTCAACAGAGGGGGACACCAGTCCGCCCTGGGGGCTTGTGCGCTCAGCTCCTGCCCTTGCAACCTCCACTTCTCTGTCACCAGGTGAGCAAGACCAGTGTGAGAGAGCTGAGTGGGAGAGGGACGTCCAGAGGAAGGAGGAGGCTGAAGACAAGCAGAAGCTGCAGAGTGGCTGCACAGCTGCAAAGAGCACGTACTGCGGCTGAGGAAGAAGTTGGAGGATTGCGCTGAGAAGCAGCTGGAGGAGCACCGGAGGCTCATCAGTTGTAAATCAAAGGTACCAAGTGGGAGAGCATAGGTGGCAAGCTGTGGCTAGCAGGCAGGAATGGCAAAGGCGTCCCAGCTGGGTCCTTCCCCTTGCTTCTTGGCTCTGCGCCCCCCTCGCTGCACGCACGATGCCCTGGCTGGCAACCTGACTGCCTTTGCAGGAGGAGAGTGCGTTGCTCAAAGATGGCTTCCATGGAAAAGCCGGCCACTGGTGCACGGTGATCTGTAACATGGAGCGGGAATCCCACTGCACAAACAAGTGTATGACCTGGAAAAAACTAAGCATTCCAGGACTGTTAGTCTTGGCATTTGTCACGTTTCACCTTTGAAGACCATGAAGATTTTCTTTACAACCCCTGTAATAACAAAGTGCAAGAGGTGTGTAGTGTCCTCACTTAAAATTCTGTTAAATTGTGAAAGTCCTTGCTGCAAGATGCTTCCAACAAAGTATGGAAGTGACCTCTATGTTCACTTGTACCACACTATCTAGTGCTTTCATGCTAGATCCACAGCTAAAGCCAAAGGGCCCAAACATTTGGGCTGCCAGGTAGTTTGAAAGGAATCTAGCCTTCTGGGCTGCCTAATTTTAGGCAAATTAGGAGGACTTGGTTATTATGATGATCTTGCTCAGGAAATTGTGCTCTTTAACTGTTGCTTTAAAAGTGCACTCAGTGTCGACAGGGGTTTTCAAAATACTGACCATTGCGCGTTTCATAATCGTGGTGTACTGCTTCTCAAAATATTAAAAAACAAAATTCCTGGGGATTTGGGGTGGGTGAAATAATCAAGTAGGGCAAAAGCTTTAATCCTGATGGTTCTTAAATAAACTTAGGGCCTAAATGAATGGATTTCCCACTTTTACTTTTAAGACTTGCTCTGAAAGTCTCAGAAGCTGACACAGGCACAAGGAGCTGTATCTCCAGGTTGCGTGGGTACAGATCAGGCTCAAGGAAAGTGAAAATGAGCCAAAAAACCCAAACCATCATTCTCAAGAGAGTTTTTTTAAGCCAGCCCCTATGTATGTGGATGCTTTTGGGTTCTTCATTACATTGGAGGTCAGGTCAGGAGGGCAAGTCTCCTCTTTACCCTAAAGCTGGAATTAGAGCCCACCTGTGCTGCACAGTCCAATGCACTGAAGAAAAGCCCAGTCTGGCTGCACTGTCCCCTTTTCCATGGGAATGAGAGAGGTTGCACAGAGGAAATGCCCTGTTTTTATAAAGCAAATGGCTGCTTTTACCCAGGGATTCCTTTATGCAGTAAAAGCTTGCAAGCAGGGGTGGGAGGTGAGACTCAAAGTGAGCCTAAACAAGGAAGTCTTGTCTCCTCCAGAAGCTGTTCTCCTCTTCCCTCTCAGGGCACTTGGTCTCTCACTTCACCTGAAGGCACGGGAACATATAAATACAGGGTGGCCTGGGGCACAGAAAGGCTATAATGCCAGTGTCGCGTTAAGGGTGTGAGTCTAGCCATGTTCAACAAGCTATCATGGCCAAAATGCTGGTCGCACTCAATAAGAACTATCACAACTGTACCAATGCACACCACTATTTATTTGAGCAACGGATACACAGGTTCTTCGGATTGCCGGTGACAGTGGTTGCCTGCTATGTGCAAATATTGCACACGTGAGTGGAAAGAATCTAAAATGACACTACAGAGATTTCTAAGTGTTTCCCAGGGAGGCACTTGGTAAAACCAAGTATTCGAATCTTACCCAAAGGCGTCCCAATGGGGAGGAAGAGAGGCTCAGCCTGTCGACTGATCCCAGAAGTCAGAGAGGTACGCGATGATGGTATCTTCCCTAACATCCTCTCTCCCTTAAGCTATATTATTTTTTACCTTTCAGGTGGAGCTTCAGTGGCCCTAGTCATACGTACCTTTGTTATGATTGGTGTAAAAACTTTCTCGCTTCATTTTTAAAGGCATATACTAGAAAAATTCAACGCACAAGCTCAGTGAGGGGTGGTCGCACCTTGGAGGTGGGTAACGTTTGGGATGGAGGTGTGTTTTGGTATTATAATGAGGTTATCATGAGCAAAGTTCATCCACAGGGCACGACTTTGCAATTGTACGGTGCTGGCCAGGGCATGGTTCCATGGTTCCATCTTGTTCCCAGACCTGCAGTGATTAATGGAGGAGTTGAGCCTTCGCTCCGCTCCCTCCTCCAATTATCTCTCTTAGAACTAGTACACCGAGCTCCCCCAGTGTTACCAACATCTAAGATTGCAGGTGGTGTTGCTTAGGGAACTATCACTGAACCGATTTTCAGCATGTCAACCATATTCCATCCTGGAAGTTAACTTTATGAAATGTGGATATAACTTTAGCCTCAATAATTTCAACCTCAATAACCTTACCACCAGCAATCATTCCAGAGCCAGCAGGCAGGTCTGGGAGCACTTTGCCATACTAAGAATGTGTTGTTGGGGGATCTAACCCGCCTCTTCTAGAGACCTCCTCACCAGGGCTACGAGAAACATGCCCGAGAGAGCTCTAAGCCCACTAGCTGATATCCTAGGGCCACACTAAGTGCAGCAGCATGAGGTTGCACGGAGTTTGTGAGTAAACCAGGAATCCATGTGCTGAGTGCTGCCTGGTTTGCAATCCCAGACCATATGACACTGTGCTCAAGCAATAAAAGCTGTGGAAAAGGAGGAATGCTTGGTGTTACGCCGTTTGTCTTCCCAAGTCACCATTACAGGCGATGGAGCCCTGCTTTCCTGGAGATGGTTGAACACCTGCCTGCCCGTGGGAAGGAGTGAATGAACTCCTTGTTTTGCCTTGTTTGTGCACACAGCTATTGTTTTACCCATTAAAATGGTCCTCTCTTTATATCAACCTATGAGTTGTCTCACTTTTACCCTTCCCATTCTCTCCTCCATCCCCCAAGATGTGTGGGGCTTAGCTGTCTAACGGGATTAACCCATGACACTCATGGACAAAGGGGTTTCCTTCTTCCCTACAGGGAATCAAGTGTTTGGCTGCACCATGCAAAGAAGCAGGGACACTAATCATTCTAGTAATGTGAAGGTGTAGAGGTTTTTGAGATCTTTATGGACAGAGGGGCTTGTGCAAAGGCAGTCACCCCAGCGGCGCTAGCTCCTGAAATTACTTTCCTGCTGTGTGGGCACTCCATCTATGCAGGGGAGGTCTGCATGGGGCAGAGGAAGGTCTGCAGAGCACAGCCCCTGCTCACCCAGCAAGGTCCTGGGGAACCTCCTGAGGACAAAGCCCAGGCTCTGTTCCTCCACATGCTGTTGTGCTGGTGCTGCTTTCCCTCCGGAACCCCCACACTGTGACAGCCTACGTCCCTCCATTTGAAGACTCCAGTTACGGGAGCCATCCCACCACGGCTCCGTCATCCCACCAGCACCATAGCCCTGCAACTGCACACACACCTCTGACCACTCCTGTTTATTCCCATACCATGTGCATTAATGTGGAGATGCTTCAGGGAGGCACCCTGGCGTGCTGAGTTCCTGGAGAGGGCTTGGGGATTTTTCCATCTTGGTGCCACGTTGGCACTTTCTCGCTTGCACACAAGTGCTGGAGGTGACTTGCTGAAGGTCTGTGTTGTTGATTTCTTGATCCCATCACATCACCCCAGAGTCTTTGCTCATCGACCCTGCCTGTCACTCCCTCACAGGGCTGCTGGATACTCTCTCCCTCTCATCCTTAGTTTAAAGCCCCCCCTTACAAGGTCAGCCATTCAACGGGCAACGATTCCTTCACCCGTCTCGATGAGGTGGATCCCATCTCTCCCAGGCAGGCACTGACTTGCATACACAGTCCCGTGCTTGCAGAGCCCCAAACCCTGTCACCAACCCCAGTTCCTCAGGCGACTGTTGCCCTGCACTAGCAGTGCTCTCCTTCTCACAGCATTGCCCCTCACTGGCAGGACTAAGAAAAGTCCCAGGAAAAGGAATTATTTCACATCATGCAGGAGGCTATATTTTCATCCACCTGTCAAGAACTAGACAGCCTTGTCTGTCTGAGTTATTGCTTCCAGCTAAAACTGGAAACCAACAGGGAGGTGGAGCTGGGGACAGCAAGCATTCCTGCCAAGCCATGGAGACCACATGTGGTATGAGTTGAGCTGCCTTCAGGCTTTGCCTCTGAAATGAGAGGGCACCAAAACATCTCCCTGAGGCAAAGACTCCACTTGGGGGGCGGGGGGGGGGGCAGCCGACACAAGCTGATCTACTGCTGTGTCCTACCAGTTAGGAATCCTTGCTCCTGCAAAGGAGGTGCACAGGGTCCTGCTTCACCCCAGTGTAGGCAAATGAGCATGGTTCCTCTCAGCCCTGTTTGACTTCTTCCTGAGGCTCCTCTGTCTCTCCAGCATCTAGAAAGGCAGCAGAGGTGGGGCAGTAGGCAGGGACATTTGTGCCGTGGTTGTGTGAGGGAGGCAAGATGAATCTCACCGAGACAGCAAAGTTAGTGCCAAACCACACGGAGAAGTATCAGGGCTCTGTGCATCTGTCTACATCCACGCTGCTCCACTCGCTCCATCTTTGCACTTTCTACGAAGTCACTGAAGATAGCATTGAGGTCTGCCTTTTGCCTTCTTAAGACTGAGCAAACCCACTTGTCTCAGCCTCTTCTTGTGCTTTGAAAGCATCAGAACCCCAACCATCTTGGTGACCCTGTACTAGACTCCCTGTAGCCTGTCACTAGTTTTTTGTACTGGGGAGCCCTAAACTGAGCACAGCACCCGAGATGCAGCATCACAAGTGCAAAACAGGAGGACAGGATCACTTCCCAGCACGATGGCTGTGCTCTGGCTAATGCAGCCTGGAGTATTGCTGGCAGCCTTTGCTGCAAGAGCACACTTCTCAGCCTCTTAAACTTGTTTTCCACCAAGATACCCAGGTCCTTTACTGCAAAGTTGCTTTCAGACAGTTGGCCCCTGGCATTTGCTGCTGTATGGGGTTATCCCGGTGCAGGGGCAGGACCTGGCAATTGCTTGCATTGGACTTCAAGAAAGACCAATCAGTTCATTTGTTCATATTCTTGAGGTGTCTTTGGATAGCAGCTCTGCCCGCCACCATCTCCCAGTCAGCTTCTTCATGTGCTTGGACAGGGCTTCCAGAAGGGTTTGCTCCCGGAACTTCCCAGGGACCGAGGTGGGGCTGAACAGCCTGGAGTTTCCTGGATCCTCTTTCTTATCCTTTTCAAAGACAGACATGACGTTTGCCCTTTTCCAGTCTTCAGAAGCTCCCCCGGTGACTGTGACCTTTTCAGGATAATAGCGATCAGCCACGCAATGACATTGGCCCGTCCTCTCAGCACTCTAAGATACGTGCCCTCTTGTCCCGTTGAAGTGAGTATGTACCATTGGTTTAAATGCCTCCTAGGATGATTCTGTTCTCTCTGTGTAATCCTTCACCCCCTCAGACTCTCCTGGGGGGGCTTTGGGACATGACTGACTTGCGTTCAAGACTCAGTGGTGAAAACCAAGGCAAAAAGTTGAATTCCTCTACTTTTTCAATGTCTCTTGCTTCTAGGTCCTCTGTCTTGTTAAGCGGTGGGTCCACATTTTCCTTAGCTTTCTTTTCCGCTGATACACCTACAAGAGCCTTTCAGGTGGCTGTTCACATCCCTCAACACTGCCAGGTCCAGCTGAACTTTGGTTTTCTTAACAATATTCCTCCTGAGTGTAGTAGAAGTCACTTTCTAGCTCAAATGAAATCCAATCCATAGCATTTGTAGTAAGGCTTGCTAAAGCCTTAGGCTGCGAGTTCTGAACTTTCACCTAGATAAGCTGACCCTACACTGAACCTTTACTCGGCTACATGAAGGAAGAAGGCCCTGAAACCAGTGCAAACCAGACAGATAAGGTAGCCACAACCATCAGCAGAAGCTGCATCCATTAAGATAAGAAAAGGAATGTCCTGCCTGGAGACAGAGAAAGAATCCAATAAGGAACAAGACCCCAGACCCAAATATCGCCATTGGACCGAACCATCATGTGAGGGGAGGGGGACTTAGATTGTAAGGGTATAATTACTGCAGGGTTTCTTTGTTTGGGGTCCCTCTCCAGAGGCACCCAGCTGGAGCTGTTCTTCACCACTGTACCACTCAATAAATTCCTCTGGCATATGTTGTGTTGAGACTCTGCTTCAGGGAAGCCCAGGGTGGAGCCTGAGGGGAGGAAAAGTGCCCGAGAGTGAGTGTGTGTGAGCGAGGAGTTGAAAAGGGGCACCAGTCAGCTCAGCGGAACTGCCCGCTGCAAAGGGACTCCGGTCCTGGCCGTTAAAGTCTCGGGTGGTGTGTGCGACTCCCGGAATGGTGCATGAACACTTGGGCCGTGGCTTCTGCTTTAGCACTGGGCAGCCCATTGCTGCTTCCACCTTCTGAGATCTTTCTTTTTGTGTTTGAGTCAGGAGTTCCACCGTCATATGTTCGCTGCAGCCAGGTGCCACTGCCATGAACTCTCCCTGGACATGAAACTCATGCTCCATTACTGTTTGGTGACAATCTGTGGAGGAGCTCGCTTACCCGTGGGATTCCACGCTGACCGTGCCCCCATCTCAAACAGTCACTCCAGAACTCCATTACAGGCAACATGGTCCAGCAGACCCTCCTCCTCCATGAATCCTCTCATTTCCTTGGGTTAATTCCTTCAGGAAAAGGGATGTGGGACAATTCGACAATGCTCTTTACCACTGAGAGGTACGCAACCATGCACAGGTTACCAACAGCTTCCATGACGGTGGCTGTAGAGAAGATGGAAGGTGTCCCTGAAGAGTCACACTGAACTTGTATCACCTTGTGCTGCCTTTGGCTGAGATAGAGTTAATACTCTTCATAGTAGCTAGTATGGGGCTGTGTTTTGGATTTGTGCAGAAAGCAGTGTTGATAACCCAAGGATGCTTCCATTCCTGCTGAGCAGGGCTTGCACGGAGCCAAGGCCTTTGCTGCCCCTCACCCCACCCCAACAGCGAGGAGCTGGAGGGGCACAAGGGGTTGGGAGGGGACACGGCTGACCCCAACTGACACAAGGGATGTCCCACACCATATGGCGTCATGCCCAGCACATAGAGCTGGGGAAGGAGGAGGAAGGGGGGACGTTCGGAGTCATGGAGTTTGTCTTCCCAAGTCACCGTTACGTGTGATGGAGCCCTGCTCTCCTGGGGATGGCTGAACACCTGCCTGCTCGTGGGAAGGCGTGAAGGAATTCCTTGTTTTGCTTTGCTTGCGCACGTGGCTGTTGCTTTACCTATTAAACTGGGTTTCTGTCAACCCAGGAGTTTTCTCACATTTACCCTTCTGATTCTCTCCCCCATCCCACCGGGGCAGTGAGCGAGCAGCTGCGTGGGGCTGAGCTGCTGGCTGGAGTTAAACCATGACACACCTGGAGAGGTTATCCTTCTCTCAACCCATAGGAAGGCCTCCAAACAGCTTCTCAATTCACTGCCCTCCTACAAACACCTTTGTTCTTTACTACCTCCTGACTTCTGCACCCTCTGCCTGTCACTGAAAGGTCAAACCACTCTCCTAAACAGAGGCAGAGCTCCCTGGCCACCCATACATATCTCTGTGCAGTATAGTCCTTTCTCCACTTCATGTCATGCCTCCATTCGCAACCAAACTCTTCAAAGATTTTAAGATGTGTTTCAGGCTTGCCCATTGCTCTCTCACTCCCTCCTCTAGGTAACTGCAAAACTTCTCTTGAAGGGTTATTTCCTCAATTTTTTTAGTACATAACCACTGGGCTCACACATGTCTCAAGGCAACAGGTGACACCATACAGGCCAGAAAGCAAACATGCTCCATGGCACTGGTTGTTGCAAACTCAACTATCCCTCTCTGCCGTAGTACACCAGGCTCCGTTCCCACCACCAGCTATCTCAGCTGCTCACTTCCCTCCTTGTTTCTCCTGACCTGGCTGTGAATCCTTGTTGAGAGGCAGACGGCTCCTGTGGAGCCAACGCATGTTGCACACAACGACGTGAAGTCATTGCAAGACCCTGCTTGCAATCTGGATGAAAGTGATGGGCTTAGGGGTGCTTTCTTGGTGCTCCCACCACCTGTAACAGCCCCAGACCAATGTTGTAAATGAAATCGTGGGACTGGGGAAAGAGGGGACTGGTGGAAAAGAGATGAGACCTTGAGCAATCCCAGCATGTGTGTGTGGAATCACTCCTGGCACGCTGGTTGTGGCATGTCCATATTTCAGCAGGCCTGAGAAAGCATGTTCCTTTCCATTGCACCTTCACCATTTCTGCTTTTGGTTACTAAAATTTGGAGAAATTAGTCCAATTTGCAATGTCATACAGCCAATCCAGAGATGAACCAAAGCCTGTGGTTGAAGGCTCCTGCTCTACCAGAGAACAAAATGCTCATTGAGACCTGATCAGCCAAACCCAACGATACCTTGTTCTGAGTATTTTGAGGCCTTTTTGGGTGGCATTTCCCTTTGATGAAATTGTGGAGCTGGTTATTTTCCCCAGCCCTGTGTTAGGTCCAGCCCTTCCTGTCACTTTAGGGATAGGGACCTTATCGCTCTCTACAACTACCTGAAAGGAGGTTGTAGTGAGGTGGGGGTTGGTCTCTTCTCCCACATCACTGGTGATAGGATGAGAGGAAACGGCCTCAAGCTGCATCAGGGGAGGTTTAGATTGGATATTAGGGAAAATTTCTTTACTGACAGAGTGGTCAGGCAGTGGAACAGGCTGCCCAGAGAGGTGGTGGAGTCACCAACCCTGGGGGGGGGGTGTCAGAAAATGCCTAGACGTGGCACTTGGGGACATGGTTTAGGAGGCCTGGGGGAGTTGGATTGGTGGTTGGACTTGATGATCCCAGAGGTCTTTTCCACCCTTAATGATTCCATGATTCTATGATATTTGCTTTAACTTTTCTGAGCAATTCCACCAAAACATGCAGGAATGGTTGACATATCATGCCTTTGAGCCTCTGCATCCGGGTGCTGAGGGCTCTGGGGAGGGAATTCTCCCAATTCCCCCCAAAAAAAGATGAATCAGCAACATCATCTTCAGCCTTGATGTTGACTCTTGGTGACAGAGCAGACCAAGCTTTCATTCCAAAAGCAGCAGTCGCAGTACATGTCTCCATCCACTCTCAAGACAGCCGTGGCGTTTCTGCATGTGTCATAGCTTGACAGGGGCAGAGCCACCTCTGGTGAGAGCCCAGAATGGTGGGCAGGCAGGCTGGCAGGTAGAACAACTACAAATCAAAACTTCTTGCACAAATTTTTCCTTTGTTGACAAGCCGTCAGGAGCTGCAGAGAAATCATCAGGGTAGGTAACACTGTGGTGTTGTTAAGAGAAATTAATAAGGATAAATGAAGAGGGATAAAATGAAGGTTTTCAGTTGTGCTGTCACCAGGTGTGCCTGTGAAATCGTCTGTGTTGGTACATGAACGTGAGAATATGTGACAGTTGAATTCTTGCTCATCCAGAGGAAGGTTTTGTTCGTATCAGCCCTTTAAAAGAATTTTGAGATGTGGAGTAGATACCATTTATCCATATTACAGCTTGAAAACTTCACAGAGGCTTACAAACACTTTTCTAAGAGAAAAGAAACCCAAACAACTAGCATATTTAGGGGGTTTTTTTCTAACTACAAAGAGTGTAGGGTGGAGGCAATACCTTTGAGATGTACACAACATCTGTGGACCTCCCTCGACATATGTATGCAGAGATACCAGCAGAAAAAAAAATTTCTGTTTCTATCCCTTTCCTGTAGAAGAAAGAGAAAGAAAAAATTTTTTTTTCTTCTCTATTAAACATTTCAGAATTGGAGTTCATTCTTTTATGCTATATTGATATAAATGGGCATTATTATAGAATGAGCTTAGTATAACTAGCAAGATACGAATTTTTATATCTATCACTAAAACCTTCTATATAAAATATATCTGGACATTTATGTCACAAAATCTGATCCAATAGTGGGAAATCCCACCTGGTCATTTTCTGGGACAGTTCTGGTTCATGCTCTGATCTGACACTAGATTGGCACATATTGCAAAAGTAAACAAGAATAAAATATCTTTCCAGGGAAAAAGAATTACTACCACAAACCTCCTGAATCCTTGTAATCCACTTCAGAGTATTCTTTGCTTATAAAAAGGGACTACCAAAGATTTGGATGACTGCAATGCACTTGGTATCGATGTGATGCAGCTGGTATATAATTCTGGAACCTGAAATAATTCCAGAATATTGAATGCAGCAACCCCTCTGGTGTGGGCCTCCGGGATCCCAGGATGATCTTGCGATGCTGAGCCCCTAAAAGTCACATTGAAACCTGGAGCACAGCCGGCAAGACAAAAATAATATATCCCGTTACACTAGAAAGAAGGAAGGGTTTAGAACCCCTAATAGAGAAGTTTATGGCTCATGGGCTGCTACGAGAATGCCAATCGGAGTATAATACTCCAATTTTACTGGTAAAGAAACCTCATTCGAATGAATATAGATTAGTGCAAGATTTGAGAGCAGCAAATCAAATTGTGCAAGATGTCTACCCAGTGGTGGGAAATCTGTACACTTTACAGACTGCATTTAAAGAAACAGATGGATGTTTCACAGTATTAGATTTGAAAGATGGCTTCTTTTGCATCTGTTGCATGTTTGCATCAGTTTGCAAAAACTGGCCGGAGGCCTCAACTGTGTTGGACCGTTCTTCTGCAGAGATTTAAAAATAGTCCAAGAATCTTGGGGAATCAAGCAGCTGAGGAACTGGAGAACTGGCATAAAGAAAATGCAGAAAGAACTTTGTTCAGGTGTGTGGATGATATCCTCTTGGGAACAAGAATGTTAGAGGACTCTACACAGTATACCATCGACCTCTTGAATTTTCTAAGAGCAGCAGGGTATAGAGTGCCAAAGAAGGCGGCACAAATTGCACAACAGTGACTTATTTGGGATTTGCCGTCGCCAAAGGTCAGCGAAGCCGTGGTCCAGGGAGAAATATGAAGACTTAAAGGTACCACCGACCTATAACAAGGAGGATGATCAGTGAGCTGAACTGCGCAATGCAGAGAAGAGCAAAGATGGATGGTGGATCACAGAAGATGACTGAGTACCTTCAAGTGTTATGAGAGAATTTATGGAAAAAGAACACAGAGGAACACATTGGGGCATAGAAGCTCTTATGGACAATGTTAAACAACACACTTTAAGAGCAGGGATGGGAAACAGAGATAAGAATATTATCAAGAAGTGTGAAATCTGCCAGCGAAACAATCCTCAAACTCAACCTAGAACTCCACCTGGGAAAACTAAGAAAGGAAATACTCCTGGCAATTATTGGCCAGTAGACTTTTCAGAACTTCCCAGGCAGAATGGGTATCGGTATTCATTGGTATTGGTGGATATTTTTTCTGGATGGCCAGAAACCTTTCCCTGCAGCACCAATTAGGCTAGAGAAGTAGTAAAGGAATTATTGAAAGAAATAATCCCTTGTTCTGGGATTCCGACATGAATGTCCTCAGACAGGACCCCATTTTGTGGCAAAAGTAATTCAGTCGTTGGGAAGAATATTAGAAATAAAGTGTGATTTACATACACTGTGGAGGCCTGCAGTGGGACAGAAGAAAGAATGGTTCAAACGATTAAAAGGCAACTGAATAAAATTTTTCTAGGAAATCGAGGGGGCTACTCGTGCCCTGGACCCCATGTCTGTGAGGGCAAGAGGCACAGCTGGGTGGGAGAGGAGAGGTGAGAGGGTTTAACATGAACACAAGCCAGCGTGTGCCCAGGTGGGCAAGGAGGCCAACAGCGTCCTGGCTTGTCTCAGCAATGGTGTGGGCAGCAGGAGCAGGGCAGGGATGGTGCCCCTGTGCTTGGCACTGGTGAGGCCACACCTTGAATGCTGGGTTCAGTTTTGGGCCCCTCGGGACAAGAAGGACATTGAGGTGCTGGAGCATGTCCAGAGAAGGGCAACGGAGCTGGGGAAGGGTCTGGAGAACAAGTGTGATGGGGAGCGGCTGAGGGAGCTGGGGGGGTTTGGTCTGGAGAAGAGGAGGCTGAGGGGAGACCTTATCGCTCTCTGCAACTGCCTGAAAGGAGGTTGTGGTGAGGTGGGGGTCGGTCTCTTCTCCCAAGTTATTAGTAATAGGACAAGAGGAAACGGCCTCAAGCTGTGCCAGGGGAGGTTTAGGTTGGATATTAGGGAAAATTTCTTTACAGAAAGAGTGGTTGTGCACTGGAACAGGCTGCCCAGAGAGGTGGTGGAGTCGCCATCCCTGGGGGTGTTCAAACAACGTGTAGACGTGGCACCTGGGGACATGGTTTAGGAGGCCTGGGGGTGTTGGG
>WEKW01008298.1:5885-19358 GCA_013389905.1 Sula dactylatra
TCACACCTTTGATTTCTCCAATGTAACTGCATCAACCCAGTCAATGCCTCAATTTTCTTAAACTTACACCAATGCCTGACCCAAAGATTTACCATCTTTCTTCAGACTGGCACACTGCAGAGCAAACTTGTTCATCTTCCCTGTCTGCTTTCTTAACAGAGAGTACAAATTACTCCAGAGATGGAAAAAAAAGGAAGAGAAATATTTTACCAGGATGCAATATCTCTCAGTTCCATGTGGGAGACATGGCAAGTCAAGGGGCAGGCAGGCAAAAGAAGAGGAGGTACAAGACTAGGAAAAGGAGAGATATGGTTTAGGTTTAAACTGAACATAAGCTGACCATTAGAGAAGGTCAACCACTCCCAAAAGACTTTGGCTTAGCTTAGTCTTATATATTCTAATAGTTGTAAAAGCTCACTCACAGTCTCCATGCCAGTTCTGTACCACTGGAGAAGTACTCTTTTCTCAATTTCTCATCACATGTGGTTACACAAAGAAAAAAAAGTTGGCAGCATAAAGGAAAACAGCCTTATGTATTTAGACCATGTATTATGGTCTTTATTTTATTTGGGAGAGGAGCATTTTCCATTAGGTAAATGAAAATCAAAAGGGATTAATCTGGGTTCTCTGCTGTTTGCTGTCTTGATCAAATACATGTTGTAGAAGCAACACTGTCATAGCTAAGAGCATCTGGGAATCCACATGGTCTAAAACAGAAGGAATATTTTTTATTAGACCAAGTTGTAGAGTTGAAAAGAAACAAGTTTTCAGGTACAGAAGCCCTTCAGCAGGTTAAGAAGCTGTACGCTTAAAAGCTTGTCAACTTTTCCACCTGTGTAAGTTTGATTTTCCCATAAATGTTTTGGTCTTTCTCTCTGATATGCATACATATATGTGTATATATGTATATACATAAAAAAACACACACAGTGTACATATACATGTATATATACACATACATATACACACTCACATTTTGAGATATTTTCCATTTGACATTTGTGACTACTGTAGACAAGCTGAACATCGTTAACTTTTATGATATTAAGGGAAATAACAGTTAGTGCTCCCCTCACAACCTCTCAAGGTTAAAGGTTTAACCCTGTATTCTATTACTGCAATGTTCATTCACCAGACAGCATCCAGAATTTGTTACTTTACCATGCATACTATTCCTTTCTTTATCATACTTTTTACTGTCTGTTTTACACCACTAGGGAACTATCCCCAAACTACTCATCACTTATTGACATAGTGAGTAATTGTCACCTTTAATTCTGTTCTCTCTCAGATGCAATTCAATTATATCTAAAGGCTCTTTTTGCCTATCAGCTCTAAAATCCATACACACAGGTAGACTTTTACCTGAGTTCTTGTATCATGCCTTAGTCATTGCAACATTCTCCTTTCTGACCTCAAATGCAGTCCTGCCCACTCACCATCCAAGCTGAATGCTGCTGTTAATGACGCTCTTTTCACAACACTCTCATCTCTGGATTCTCTAGGCTGTTTTTCTTTTTGCTACATTAAACAACAACAACAAAAAGAACAGCAAAAATCACTCTTACTGTCAAAGATGATCAGATGTTCGCAGCCTAACTGGAGTCCATTCATCCCTTATCTAATATTAGGGTGTCCCCTCCCCCGTATCAGCTTGTCATATATGCAGTCACGCATTTTCATGTTTTTTCCCCGTGCCACTTTTCCTACTTGAACAGATACTCCACAAATATCCATTTAGTTACCCGACTGACCTTCCCCAAATTCCTCTTATCTCTCTCCTTTTCCATGACACCTCTAAAATAAAAAAAGGAAATGATGAAAAAACTGTAAATACTTAACAGAAATTACACTGCTGAGATCACAATCTATTGTCTGGTCATCAAACAGGATACCTAAACTAACAAATCCCTGGGAACCTAAGACATGAGAAGCACATTATAGAAATGCAGGAATTTCTCTATCGGAAGTGATGCAGATATGTCAAGGCCAGCATTGAGGTGAAGCTAATAAACCTGGATGGATCAGTTCACACCTGATGATTCATGACCAGATTCTGAGCAAGTAGATGCCTTTCCACTGTGCTCCTCAACCTCTCATGGTCCAGGGAGCATGGTGCAGGACCTGCCCACCAGGCGCCTGTAAGAGATTTCTGCATCTGTGGCACAACGTAGCTGGGGCAAGCAACACGTGGCAACTGAAATCTGACTGCAGTAACCTCCGACCACTCTTTTCATGTGTTCCTCCCTGTACTACTACTCATTTGGGACCTCTCACTAAGATACAAAGGGTATAGACCATCTTTTCTTCCAACATATTTAGCACAATGAGATCCCAGTCCATGTATTGGGCTCACAGGTATTGTGTTAAATCAAATATATTATCCCAGAAATTCCTTACAGCTGGCTGCTTTGGTTTCAAATTTGTTCTCAGTTTAAAACAAGTTTGCCCACTTTTTTAGCTACACAATACAACAGGGTCACATGAACTCTTTTACATTCTGTTTTGCATCATTTTAAAGCATTTTATAATAGCCACATTTTTCTTCATGCAGTTAAGCATGGTACAATTCAGTACAAAATGTCAGTGATAGGAAGGCAGTGGAGCAACGGGAGGTTAGAACTCATTTTCAGCTACATGCTGTGAGAAGAGAAGTAGTACAAGTACCCTCCAAAAGAGAATTTTAAAGAAAATAAGATCATCCACAAGTTGCTGCAGAAGGAATTACTGAGAAATCACCTTGGATAGCATAAATAACCCCGGAGCTCTCGGTTAAAATTACAGCTTTCTAAAGGATCATTTCTTAATTAAGGGGTTTTGCACTCTAAAATGTTAGGTGCTGAACACAGCAATTACCTGCTGTGTTCAATGTATCAATGAAGAGCTAGCATTTATAGCCTGTGTCGAAATTACAATTTTCTAAGAACAGGTATGTAACTGCCTCCTAACAGCTAAGAGAAATGAGCAGAAATAAGTGTTTTAATAATATTTAGCAAACATGAAAGAAAACCAAGCCAGCCGTTGGAAAAAGTATCCCCTTCCCAATTATCCCACACATCAATAGCTACAGCGAAAGAAAGTCAGAGACCTTTGGGGGAACTTTAGCCTCTCACAAAGTTGAAAGAGAAATTCCCAGGGAATTAAAAGCTAGATCTATCAAGGCAGGGGCATACTCAGTTTTCAAAGTGGAAAAAGCCAGCTGCTGCATTGCCAAGTGTAAGACCTTCTTCTTTACCCATCCTTATCAAAGTTATCTCCTCACCAACTGCAGAACAAAATTCTATAGTTCTCTTCTCCAGAAGAAATTGAATTAATCTTTATACTAAATGCTTGACACTGAAAATAGGGATATCTTGACAGAAGGATTGCTAGTTACTAGGAAAAACAAGAAGGCGATGATACTCAAATAAACAGTTAAAGATAGAACTAAATGGAATTAACAGCTTTTACATTTATAAAGGGACACTAAGATCTAACAACAATATCCCAAGCTTAAAGCCCACCTGGAGGGAGGAATTAAAATATTCCTGCATTGTGCATAGCTTTCTCTACATCAGACATGGCCATCTATTTAAATAAATGTTTGCTGCTTATTTAGGAACATTAGGGGAAGAGGAAGAAAAGAAGCCAGCCATCCAGTGGAGAAGTAAGGGTCATAGACACAGGTGGATGGGACTTATTCTTAATTTCATGTGTAATTTTTCTAAACCAATAGTCAATATTTTCTTCCAATAGCTTTTCCCACATATTTTGAAGTGTGTGAATCTCATACATAAGGCATATATTAAAAGTTTTGATAAATTGTACAAGAAACCATATGGGCAGACAATTCCAGAACTTACTGACAGGAGGTTTCTCACATCTTTTTCAAAAGTACCTTGCATTATTGTAGCTGAATACAACCTCTGCTACTGGATCTCTCTTGATACCTGTTACAGTTGTTCATTGACAGAGCTGTAATGAACAAGTAGTCAAAAACATGGAAAACGTAGAAGGACTAAGTAATTCAAACTTAAGGAGTTTTTTCTCCAGGTGCCACACCATACATAATTTCTGTGGATTTTTATCACTGTTCCATGTTTTGTAAAGAGATATAGAAGTCAGATTTGTGACCTACCTACCATCATAGAGTCCTCAGAAAATTCTAAGAATAAACACAAAACGCTGAGCCTGCACTATAAAAAGCTTTCATTAGATCTGCTTTATTCAGTAAAAAACAAGTCCCGGGTGGAATGCTGCCCTGTGAGCTCCTGAGAGCACAAGCATAAATCTTCAGAGGACAGAAAGCAAAGTATGATTTGCAGTCTTAAAATGCTGAAGGTGGTGGAAGGGTCTTTGCAGGAGATTAGCTCAGCCTTGGAATGTAGCTGAAACACGTGTCTCAAACAGATGGCAAAATCCAGAGCAGCAGCCTACAATTTGGTATCAGCAGCTGTGTGTGAAATACACGCGGGTTTAGGCGGCTGATAAGAAGCAGCATGCTACAGCAGGCTCTACCCAACCATGCATGACTGCACACACTTGGGTGATTCAAAACTCAGCTTTCCAGTCTCAAAATTCAAGATTTTGACCAGGAAACAAAACTCACGCATATGTGCCACTGCACAAGTGAAGTGAGAAAAGCCAGGCTCCATCCTTCTTCTCAGGGCAGCAGAGGATCCCAGAGTCTCCCTGCCAAGAGCCAACTGACCCTCTCCACCAGAGTTTGCAGAAACAAAAGGTCTCTGCATCACCCCCACTGCTGAATGTAACTTAAAGATAGGAATTTCACTGCCTTAGGGTGACAAAATCCTAGTAATGGGAATGCAGTGTTATTAGAAAATAGTGGCCACCACTGCAAAGAATGCATTTTTGGGGTTTGGTGGCGTGTTAAATGTTTGTTTCTACTATTTCTCATGTTTTACTGAAAAATAACTTCTGAGTCTCTCAGAAGGCAAAAGCTTTTTATTCAGTTGTCTAAATTTTACACCTTAAAATTTTAAGACAATAACAAATTTTAACAACTCGATCAACTGCCTGGATGAAGAAATGGAATGCACCATCCCAAACTTTGTGGATGATATCAAATTTGGGGGAGCTGTTACTACACTAGAGGACAGCAACACCTTTCAGAGGGACTTTGACATGTGGAGAAATGGGCCAAAACCAACTCATAAAGTTCACCTAAGGCAGATACAACGTCCTGCCCCTGGGAGGGTTTAAATTCCTGCAACAGAAAAGGCTGGGAGCCAATTGAAGTTGGCAGTTCTGCAAGGAGGATGGGAAAAAAAAAGGAAAAAAAATAAAGAAAAAAGGAAAGACTTTGGTGTCCTGGAGGGCAAGCTGGATATGGGTCAGTAGTAAGATCTTGCAACAATTGAAGTTAAATGGATACTGAGCCAAATCAGGAGAGTAGCCAGAAGGACAGAGAAGCAATTTAGCCTTTTATTAAGCACTTACAAAACCGCACCAGGAGCTTTTGGGCTCCCCAGCACAAAAAAAGATACTGACAAACTGGCACAAGTGCCATAAACAGGAGGAAGGCCAGTAAGACCGCTATGGGGCTGCAGCACAGGGCATTCATGGAATGGGTGAGGGAGCCAGGCTTGGTCAGCCAGCCAAAAAGAAGACCATGGGATGCATTACAATTGCAGATACCCATTCAGCTGTCTAAAGGGGGATACAGGGATGAACAAGGCAGACGTTTCTCAGAGATGCACAGCAAAAGCACAAAGGTAACAATCAAAGGTTACAGAAAGAGGAAGAAAGAAATTTCACAGTGATTAGCCATTGGGGCGGGTTGTCATAGAGACTGTGCATCTCCACCTTTGGAGATTTTCAAATTTGACTGAAGGAGGCCCAGAGCAATCTGATCCAACTTTCAAGGCAGCCCTGCTTCAAGCAAGACATTGGACCAGACGATCTCAAGAGGACCCTCACCATCTCAATTTTTCCATTATTGTATGGTACTCCACATATGGAATGCCAATGCTAAGCAATACAGTAAGGACTTATAGGCAGACAAACAATAAGAGCTGTACAAGACTAGAAAACACTAACTTGTGAAGGACTTGAGTCAATATTTGCTTTTGTCCTGAACAGGAACAATCTAATTCTTAATTCTGAAAAGTTGTTACTCTCGGTCTTTCAGAAGCCTTCACTTAAATCATGAGATAGTGCTATGCACAGACACAAAACTGAGATGATATTTTAAAAAAAATCACGGTATAAATGGTACATAAACTTATTCTATAAGATGGTTTTTCCCTTGAACAGAAGTTTCAGTGAAATTGCCTTGATTTTTACCTTTAAAAACTGCTTAATCTATTAATTTGAATTATTTTCTTCCAGGTACTGCATTACATGTATATGGCAAACACCAAACAGAAGAAGGGTTCCACATTGGAAGTTTTTAATTTACGCAACTAGATAATTTGGACTAAGGAGACTAAGGACATTTAAATAGTGCATCTATCTTCATAAATCATGGCTGATCAGGAACTTCTGATAATCAATCCTGAAAGCAATTTCTTTTACTTTAATTCTATTAACAACAAAAGGATTTTCTTCCTTGCAAGTATGAATCTGCAGTAATGTCACATTACTCTTTAGACTATTTTTATTAGGGTATTTGAGAATATAATTTAAACAAGCAAATTTAATTCATCTGGTGTACTGTGTGCCCTCTTAAACATGGATCTGACTGTGCACCTAATAAGATCAGTGGAATCTTTTACATTGATTTTTTGTGGTTAAGAAAACTGGGACTATTTTATATTAAAGTAAAATAAGTCTTTCAATTGATTTCAATCCAAGCTGTTCAGGAATATTTAGGAAGACCACACATGCAAAATTTTAACAAGGTCGAATGGTATTTATCTGTAAAATAGGTGAAAGGTTTGATGTTAAAGACATTTCCAGTAGAGGAAATAATATTTACTAAAACCCTACACCACAAAACACAGGATGCAAGTATCATCTGTTTATTCCAAAGTTTAAATATTATGTTTATATTAACAGTGTCTGACAAAATAAACATTCAGCTTCCATCTTATTCAAGAAATACTATAAATGAGTAAATCAGCAATGAAATAATTCAATACACTTTTATGACTGTTTTTTGCATACATTTTCCAAAGACACTGCAAAGTGTCCAATGTTCTTATCTCTGCAAAAAGAGCATCTACAGAAACATGCTTTGCAAAGTAAGGGCCTTTTTAAAACGGTGTCCAGGTAGTCCCAGAATGCATGTAACCTCTAACTAATATGATATACTTAATATTCACACCCTCCTTCAGAGCTCTGCTGATAAGAGATTAAGATTGGCTTGTTGCCAGAAGTCACCAACAATTTGAACATGCTATTTCAGCAATTTCAGGCAAGAGAGAGGAACTTTACTTACCACTGAAAAGTAACTTTAAACCTGATGTTAAAACCAAATGAATGAGTTAAATGACAATCTTAACTGAGACCCAAGAAAAACTGGCTAAAATATACTGTTATTTTGTGTACATTTTTATATTTAGATTAAAACAGTAAATGCTCTTGTAGTACAGTTCTGCTCTTTAAGCTATGTCATCAACACAACTTGATAAACTCAACCTCTCTTCACCATTAATCAGGTTTGTATTAAACATACCTTGTACCAGCCCAGACCTCAGAAGGAAACCAGACATACTGCTTACAAGGATGCCATTAAAACAGTAGTCCATTGATACAGTTATTTAGGTATGTATATGCTTGCCTATGCAGCCCTCAGCTGAATGTATGCTTCAGGGCTGTTTTTACTGAAGCTCCATGAATGAAAAAGTACAATTATGATTTTGTATATTCTTTTTTTTGAAAAAAATCGATCCATAAAAACAGGCTTTAACATTTTTCCTTCTTGCAGATTATTTTTCAGTTTGCTATTTCTGAATTTTTTTCTTCTTTCCTATTTGCTGGTTTTTAATGTTATTTCTGATTGTAAGTATCTGAATCTGTATCAGTGTAGTTTTCATACTACATTGACAGAACAGTCCAACTGTTCAGACGCAACTACTCAGAAAATACCGGCCGAAAAAAATTAAGTAATAGCCGTTCTTGCTTTCTTATCCTATTCTCTAAGTTGTCTCTTTAAAACATCTGTTCCATTTGTCTGCCTAACCTGTTACTAGCTATTTTTACTTCCAGTTTCTTAGCTGCCAGCACATTGTGCCAACACATATACATAAAGCAAGAATATATTTTCTTCTGGGGGGGGAGGGGGGTGGTGGGAAGAAAATAATCCATGTCCACAAACATTCATTAAATTAATGAAAACATTTCTATCTCTTATATTAAGTCAATTACAGGAACTGACAAATTCCAGTATAATTTCATACTGCACAGAGAAAAAGTGTTACATTTTTTGCCAAATACCTATTTTACTTTCCCTTATTAG
Organism: Sula dactylatra; assembly: GCA_013389905.1. Lineage (NCBI taxonomy): Eukaryota > Metazoa > Chordata > Aves > Suliformes > Sulidae > Sula > Sula dactylatra. The sequence continues at coordinate 14,287 of WEKW01008298.1, forward strand.
GCACTAGGATCTTCCCCATTCGACCTTGTTTGAATTGAGGCTTATTGGGTATTTTTCATGGCTCAATTCAAAACTGTGAAGACAATCTAAAAATTGCTTAATCTTATTTCTAAAATACTGGCATTTATACAATGCAAGCATGGCAGTTTACGCATACAATGTAATTGTATCCATATATTCATAGACAATGGATTTTGTTTCTTTCCTTTCTCATTAATTTTTTTTTTGACAGCAAGCCAAAAAATGCGAGATTTTACTCACGTTAGTCATGAGTATTAAAATCAATGGTAAAATTATTGATTTTTTTTTTTAGCTGCAATATCTATATGAAATACGTCTGCAAAACTAACCTGTGATCTAAAATGCAAACTAAATNTAATTGTAGCTCAGTTACAGAACTGTGCTAATATTAATAACACAGCCTGCCACCTCCTTGCCATTTCATTCCACAAGGGCAGGATGTACCTACCAGGTACCCCAAATCCACAGCTAATACGGTTAATCTAAAATTGAAGGCAAGCATGCCTTGCACTAATTAAAATGGAAGGAGGAGGGGAGAGGGAAATATCCTTATGATCTGATTCTATAATCTCACTTGTTCTCCCAGAGGAAGAGAGCAGCATCTAGGAACCCTGAAGTATTTTTTACCTTGCCCTAGATTTAAAGAGTGCCCTTTGCAGTATCAGCTGCCTAAATTGCTATGAATTCCTAGAAGAAAGACTTCTCTTTCATAAAAACAAACCATACAATTTAATGAAAAAATTCAAATCATTATCTGAAAGGAGTCAAGGCACTACAAGGCAACACTGGGCTCCTGATATTTTTCCCCTGTACTTCTTCGAGGGAGGAAGATATGAACATTTCCAGTGAAAGCCCATGAGACTGATAGCAGGCTTCCTCTGGGGCTGGGAATACGAAAAGAGTTATCTACACACTCTCCCAATACAGTCACTTTTTTGGATGTACTGAGTAACGGAGGTCTAGTAAGGCTCCAATCAAAATTCTGAATGACTCAACAGGATTTTTTTGTGCCAGACAGAAAACCCTGAGTGCCCTCCATCGCTTTCACACTGCAGCAGGCTGAAAGCTTCTACTTTTGAAAGAGAAGAGTTAAATGTTTACCCTACAATACCACTCAAAAACATGGCGGAGATGCTTTTACTGGGGCAATTTGGGATGACAGAATTTGGGGTGCAGTGCTATGTGCCTCACCTCACCAATTCTTGGTGAGGTAACCTTCTCTGAGGTTAAATTTCTTTAGAAACTGTTCTCTAGAAAAACACATGCCACAACATAGCAACCTTCTCTCCTCTTTAACACTTTTTAAAATTACCTGTACTTTATAGTTGTGATTTTAAAATTCTGCATTTATAATATGGAACAAAATATGAAAGAAACTATGCTTACAGAAACCTCACATTGTCAATCATTGCAGTGGTCTTTATTTAATTAAGGAAATGATACCCCTAAAATTTAATCAATGTCCAATTGATTTAAAGCATAAATATTAACTGCATTAAAAGCTTTCATTGTCTCAGACAGAAAATCACCACCATTAAACAGATATTATGTGATTGTAGCTTGCCCTCACCATCATTTTTCCTAAGGAATACATGAAGTAAGAGGACATACCTGTGTAAACACAAACTGATAAAATATTTTTCTTAAGAAAACTGATGTTTCATTCCATTTACAGTCTGTACTTCCTGATACAATTTTAGATTTTACCTGCATAATTATTGTACTGCTAGTTTAGAAAGATTAACAATCAGATATATACATAGACATGGAAAATATCATGGTATCAAAGAGAAGCGTCATTTGATGATGAACTCTCTAAACGTACTACCGTATATGGTCCATCTTAGATTCTTTACGTTTTACAAAGTTGAATAATTTGAAATATTTGGGGCACCTGCTGTCAGAAAATATTGCCTGTTTTTCGATTTTATACAAACAGCATAGTCTGCCATCTGTGCTGAAGTCCTAGGGTTTATGAAGCGTGAAAAAAGCCTGCTGTCCTAGGTCCTAACTTTTCTGCTGCAATAGAAAAAACACAGAAATTCTAAAAAATAAAAAAGGGTGACAATGCTTAAAATTGAATGGCCTGGATAATAAAGGAGAAGAAGATATTGTCTTGTTTCAGCAAAGTTGTTTCCTTCAATATAAATATAAAAGCTCTCTGAAAAGTTAATTTTGCCGTCTCACAAAGGTGTTCTTGCATTGCCAAATGGGCAATGCCAGACTGTTTTGGTCAGTTGCACTTTGTAAGGAAATATAGTTGAGCAAGTGGGAAAGCAAAAGTCTATTTCTTTGAGAAAATTCATCCTGGAAAGTCTTGGTTCACGCATATTCCATTTGGTGGGACATAAAGCTTTGGATTGGGTTGGGCTAGCCATGGAGCCAGGGTTCATCTTTGCTGTAAGAAGGAAAAAGTAGCGGAAATGGTGGCCTATTGTAACAACCAGCACTGATGAAAGATGACACTGCAAAAGAGTGGTTTGATATTTATGGGCACATGCAGCAAGATACTAATACCTGCTATAAACTGAAATAAGCACGCATTACTTAATGAACTTACCAGTCTGCGGATCTCTCTCTCACATTCCCGCTTTATTCTATTAATCTCATCCTGATGGGACTGATAAGCTGTGCGCAGGTCAGCAGCCTTCATTTTATCTGCCTGCATAATGTTGTTCAAAGCTTCTTCAAGCTGCTTTTTGCCAGATTTCAGCTCCAGGATCTCTTGTTGCAACTTCATCCGTTCACCGTCAAATGCCTTGCGAGCCTCCTCCTTTGCTTCACTCAGCAGCGCTGTCTTCACTTTGTCAGCCGCCCCGTCCCGCAGGACATTGACTGTTGACTGCAAACGCTGAATTTCACCATCTTTGATTTTCACCATTCTCGCTACCTCCTGCTCATGTTGCCGGATCAGTAGCTCTCTGACACTCTGAAGTTCCTTCATTTTCTCCTCATGGAGCTTGGCTTTCAGTTCAGAAACATAGGCAGTGTGCTTGTGCTGCTCCTGCTCCCTTTCTTGCTTAACCTCTTGGATTTTCTCTCTCAATTTACCCACCTGGAACATCAATATAAAATATTGATTAACAAGTGCTACCACACTTTTAAAAGTCTTCAAGGCAGCTTCTTCTAAAACATTATTAAAATCTCATCCTGAATATTCAAAAGCAAAGACTGCATACCTGACGCCTCTCTCTCCAGCCCACAACTGGAGAATCAGGGCCAGAAAAAGGCCACGTGTGTGTGCAGGAATCTGCTATGGAGATGTGCTACTGGCAACAAGTTCTCACAGTTTTAGGTAATAAAATAAAACCAAGCAGCATCCGATCTAGTTCTCTCCTTATCTCCTCTGCCAACCACCCCAGACTACCATCATCCATAACCCCTCTACTGTGCTCTACAAGCAGACGGAAAACAAATCAAACAGCGAGAGAGTTTCTGTTTATGCTGGGAAGGAAACGCTAGAAAACTTTCTAGCATTTGAAGGACCATACTTCATGGATGCTCATAATGACTTAGATCTTCACGCACATTCAATCAATTCACTCCCACAACATCCTTCTGCAGCTAAGCCGCACTATCACTGTTTTACAGATGGGGTGCTCAGACAGGCATAGATTGATTTACTTAATTTACACACATATTTTCATTAGAATTTGAGTCCAAAATTCCTATACCCAAATCCACTACTTGACCTAAGATACTTCCTGCTAATCAGATGAGAAGGGATCTTGCCTTGAAGAAACAGAGAGAAGAGATCCTATCAACAAAGGGGCGTTCTTATCAATAGGAACATGGAGAATAAAAACTAAATCTAAATTAAAAGGGTGGGGAGAGAGAAAATACATTGATTTTTTGATTTCTTAATTTCTTAGCAACTTTAATGGGAAGTCCTTATTAGACAAGCCAAAAGAATTGGCCTTCTGAAAAATCAAGTCTACTCAAGCAGCCTCAGATGGGACACCCTAAAACTGAGGCTATTCACAGTCCCCAGACACTTCAGAAAATATAGGCCAGTGACTCTAAGGGTTGTGGGGGGAGAAGGGGAAAGGCCTCATAGCCTATTATAGTAATACCCACTGTGATGAAACCTCATTATAAAATAATGCTCAGCCAGGTGCATGGAAAGCAATGCTTTTTTCCAAGTGGGATTAGATATTAATTTAGAAGAAAGAAAGAAAAGAAAAAAAAAAAGAAAAAAAATAAGGAGAAAGGCTTATTTCTCTGTTATAGTATACCAGAAAGGCTATAATGTATTTCATCATGCATAGTGTCAGCAGCATCTTTCTATTATCACTATCACAGTGACTGCCAAAATATGGGCTCTACACATGTACTTCACATCTAAAGCAAAGTCAGAGGCAGAGATTTCAAAGACTTGGGTTTTAACCTTGAGCAGCAATACAATCATACATACCAAACAGTGCTTTGTGGCAAAAGGAGGCTACTGAGCAGCAGGATGTTAGTCACTGTCACAAAATCCCTAGACTGCTTGTATCTATGCTACACAAAGCTGGGATCTGTAGTCATAAAATGCATTTAATTTATTCTAAACTAAGCCAGAATTGCAACTTGCCTCACATTAGTGCACAAAGGATGGGAGATCTATGAAGGTACAATTAAACAAATTACTTTTTTGCATTTTTTGCATTGGTTCTGGATTCTGTGGTCAAAACAAAAGTAAAAGGTTAATTAAAAGCAATAATACTAGTTCAGGAAGGGCCCAGAAACCTTCATTATTTTATTTACTGAAAGCAGGTTGGATCCAAACAGGCGCTTTAGGAAAAACAGGACATCTTAACTCAAAAGCCTCAGATACAACTCATCCAATGAAGCCAAGATTACTACTTAATTTAAGAGTGACCATAAAATGAGACTGACATGTTACTCATCAAACCCACAGCACTGACAGTAGGATTTCCAGACTCTGAACTTCACCTGAAGTCGTCAGAGAGCAAGGAGAGCAGACTTTCCCTGTGCAGAAGATGTTATGATCCTGTTTAACCAACTCAAACTTACCCTAGATTTAAACAAAATAAAAATAAAAATAAAAA
>WEKW01008298.1:19373-34769 GCA_013389905.1 Sula dactylatra
ATTCAGATAACATAACTTTATGAAGAACGATTTTTTTTTTTCCCCTCCCAAACTGGTAAGTCTGGCTATTGGAAATTATCTGCAGGAGATATCCATGTGTTATTTCTTCCGGTGGGACGACATTTAGTTCCAAGCCTGTAGTGGTTAGCACTGATTTGCAGTGTTTGGATTAGGGTACCCAATTCCAAAGGAGAGTCTAAGACTCTCCCATCCCTCCCCACAGCATGAGGGTTGGACTAGATGATCTTTAAAGGTCCGTTCCAATCCAAACCATTCTATGATGCTATGACAAAGATAAATCACTTATTCACCTATTTACTATCACAAGTAGATGAGTTTATAGATAAATTTTCAAATGAACCAACACTTGTTATTCACTTAAATCTATCAGTTATTTCCTTACTGGTGAGCAGAGAAAACTGAAATGAAACTGAGAAATGAAACCCAGTAACGACAACACAGGAAAACAAACTGTATAATGGCATATATAGGCAAGGTTAATATAGCTCCAGGACCACAGTAATTTAAAATTAGTCATGTTGTACATAAAGCATGCAATTGAAAGGCAGTTTTCAATACAACACATTAACGAATGTGACTTCCTAAAAGCATTTTTAATATACGAGAAATGGATTCTGAAATTATAGAGGAGTACTAAGTTACACAAAATGGCATACCTGCTCAATTTTTTCATCTTTCACTGAATTAAGGGAAGGCAACATCTATATACATTGCTGCTGTCTGTGACAACACATATTAAACCACTCAGAGAAACTGAATATTATCATATATCATCTAGTCATTTTAGCTACAGAATTTCAGCAAGAGCAATGTAAACAAGAAGAAGAATCCTTCTAAAACCCCAGGATTTTTACACTGCATCTTAAATGACCTGTCCTCATGACCCAGTAAAAATGACGCATCCTAATTCTCAAAGTCTTTAAAAAGTCTTTTTTTTGTTATTGCTTCTTGTCAGACAAGATGGAAACTTAGATCTGTCTGTTAGGACTTCCCTGAAAGCCCTAAGTTGTCCTTCCCACACTCCCTCCATCCCTCTAGCCCGCACACTATGCAGATCTGTACACGTCTGGCTTCTAGAGCAACTGACTGAATGAAAATAGTAGTCTGGCATTTTCCCATATGCCTCAGACCCAGTTTCAAAATGAACTTAAACTTTAAAGCAATTTGTCTTTTTTTAATTTCTGGCACTCTTTTTTTTTTTTTTTTAATGAAGAAAGCTTTTTTTTCATAAGCAGAACATGAAGCATAATCAAGAAATGAAGCCAACAGGGAAACAAAGTCAGGCAGGATATCAGGGAACCAATAAAACAGGTATTTTCTGTGTTTCTAAATTAAATTTTTAATAATCAGCCCACATTGATACAACATTGCTGCCAAAGCAGAAGCTAGCTTCATGGAAAATAATGCCAAACATCATTGCTTCTTCCCTTTCTTACATCTGAACAGTGCCTGAAGGAAGGATTTTCTTTATAACAATATATTATCATAGAATATTTGAATCTGGTGTTGTTTTCTTTGACAAGGTACTTTGTGCACTGAGACAGAAATATAATAGTTCTGTTTTATGAACTGGAGTAAATGACATAGTTTTAAAATTATGCATTTCCTAAAAGGCAATAACCCATTAACCCATATGTTTCCGAGTGCTACTGAACCACTGCCCCAGTAAAAATGTTATGATAAGAAATTACTAAGGACTACCTCATTCTTTCTCTCTTGGATTTAAATGCAGATATTTTTATTTGTGGCACAACAGCCAATCACTTGGGGGGCAGAAGGGATACTCTCCACAGAGCTTTTTGCCAGGAACTCAGTTTATGGTAGGCAATTCATTGCCAACTGTGAAAAAACCAAGTTACTAAGAGTGAGGACAACAAGCAAAGATGCTACCGTTTATTTTAAAAAATCAAATGCAATAGCAACTTTCCTTCAACAAGAACAAAAGAAGTCTGTATTCTTTGCTTTTTCCAAAAAATATGTAAACACTACTCCTATTTAAGCACACTTATAGTGTAATCTAGTGTCCAGCCTACAGCATCCTTTCTACTAAAATTTCAGCATGTATTTGATCATGCCGTTCAAAAATTATTCACTCAGGCAAGACTGCTATGGTCATAAGTAACCAAAGATCATAGAATCATATAATGGTTTGGGTTAGAAGGGACCTTAAAGACCACCTAGCTCCAACCCTACTGCCATGTGCAGAGACATCTTCCACTAGACCAGGTTGCTCAAAGCCCCATCCAACCTGGCCTGGAACACTTCCAGGGTTGGGGCATCCACAGCTTCTCTGGGCAACCTGCTCCAGTGCCTCATCACCCTCAGAGTGAAGAATTTCTTCCTTATATCTAGTCTAAATCTAACCTCTTTCAGTTTAAAGCCATTACCCCTTGTCCTATCACTACATGCCCCTGTAAAAAGTCCCTCTCCAGCTTTCGTGCAGGCCCCCTCAAGTACTAGAAGGCTGCAGTAAGGTCTTCCCAGAGCCTCCTCTTCTCCAGGCTGAACAACCCCAACTCTCTCAGTCTGTCCTTATAGCAGAGGTGCTCCAGCCCTCAGATCATCCTCACAGCCCTCCTCTGGACTCACTCCAACAGGTCCGTGTCCTTCTTATGTTGGGGGCTCCAGAGCTCGACGTAGGGCTCCAGGTGGGGTCTCACCAGAGCAGAGTAGAGGGGGAGGATTACCTCCTCAACCTGCTGGTCACGCTTCTTTTGATGCAGCCCAGGATACAGTTGGCTTTCTGGGCTGCAAGCGCACATTGCCGGGTCATGTGGAGCTTCTCCTTAACCAACACCCCCAAGTCCTTCTCCTCGGGGCTGCTCTCAGTCCATTCTCCACCCAGCCTGTATTTGTTCTGCAGGTTGCCCTTACCCATGTGTGGGACCTTGCACTTGGCCTTGCTGAACTTCATGAGGTTTGCAGGGGCTCACCTCTCAAGCCTATCAGGGACCCTCTGGATGGCACCCCTTCCCTCCAGTGTGTTGACCGCACCACACAGCTTGGTGTCGTCAGCAGCCTTGCTGAGGGTGCACTCAACCCACTGTCCATGCTGCTGACAAAGATGTTAAACAGCACCAGTCCCTGACGAACACTACTCGTCACTGAAAAAGACAGCCCTAACACTGGCCCCATTTTTAGCAACATAATAGCCAAAGATTGAGGGGGGAACATATTTGTAATAGCCACCCAAGATACAAGGCACTTGTCAAGATTTGCAGAGTTCAGCCTAGATTTTAGCTTCTCCAACAACTAAGAACAACTTTTCAAGTTTTTTGTTTGGTTGTCTTTGGGTTTGTTTGTTTGTGTTAAGTAAAAGTTTCCTTTGACGAAAATTTCTCTATTTGCCCAACCCTCTTCAATCCCCCTGGCCTGTTCTTCATGGATTCTGACAAGGAATTAACTGGACAACATTTAATACCTCCACGATGCTTCATACACTGCAGTTCCAAATTTGAAAGCTCAGTTACACTGAAGGTTATACAGTGCAATGAAAACCACATGCTGTGAAGAAAATCTTGTATCTTTCCATAATGACTTTGGAAATTCTACTATTCAAATTACACTAAAGAAATTTACCTTTTAAATACTTGCAAGCTTCAAGGGAAAGATTTAAAAGGGTACATGTTTACTAGCCTTCCATTTAAAAATATTACTGCATCTACACTGGCTTTTCAAAAATTAATCGAAAACTGTACTTAGATAACTTGTGCTTGGAGTTAGGGATTATAGAGTCATAGGATAGCTGAGGTTGAAAAGAATCTTCAGAGGTCATCTAGTCCAGCCGTGCTCAAAGCAGGGCCAGCCAGAGCAAGATGCTCTAGGTAACGTCCAGTTAGTTTTTTAATATCTCCGAGGACATGGCCTTCACAGTCTGCCTGAGCAATGTGTTACATATTCCCCAGCAGAGGGGAAGGATCACTCCCTTCGACCTGCTGGCAACACTCCTAATGCAGCCCAGGATACTGTTAGCCGCCTTTGCCACAAGAGCACATTGTTGACTTATGTTCAAATACATTTTTTCATCACTGCAAACACACACTGAGCACTCTAGTTTAACCCCACAGGGATTCTACCATCACCCAAAAGATTCACCAATACCTTTTTACATTCAAAAGCAGGGTCACATAGTCCAATACAAACTGATATTTGAAAGAGAAAGAACATATTCAGCAGCATATTTCATGTTTCTCTTAAAAATCTGAATTTACCTTGCTTTTTTTTTTTTAAATTAAAGAGATCATGTAACTGTAAATAAAAGGTGAATAAATAAAAGGAGATGAAATTAAAGAAAATGGCAAATTATGTCATACTGTGTGACTAAATATGGTTTCACTGAATTGCAGCAACATCTTCAGCAATATCTTTAAAAATTTCTTTCCTGCAACAGAGTAGAGCAATCTGAATACCTCATTTTGGAAAATGTGTAGAAAAAATACTTTTTCTAAATACAGATCTCATTTCCAGTGACATGAAAAGGGACAAAACAACAAAACCAGTAAAAGTAATAAATTCTGTCTTTCTTTCTCTTTTTGGTATGTCCCTGTACACATAAATCCAATGGTAACCAATGCAGCTTAAGCCTGCTGCAACCATGATCATTTGATGAATTTCAACCAAATTTAACAGAAATATATTTTTCTGTGCCTGATGTTGAATATTCCTGAGCAAAGTGCTCTGAAGCATCACTTCTCCAGGATAACACAAGGTTTCATTGCTCCATATTCAGAGCCAACTCAATTTACTTTAAATTAGACAGGGAAACACTCGTATTACCAGGTTGTAAACAGATATACCAAGTCAACTTGCCATATGCTTCGATATTCCAATTTGGCAGGTAAATCCTGCACAATTCTTCCTTTTCTCCTTCTCTTGTGTTTTTCCAGGCAGCAAAGAAATACTTCCTTTGTATACATACCTTCCACCTCACAGCTGGTTAGAAAAGGAAAGTATTGTTGCCTTCCTAGCAATCTTCCTCCACCAGCACAAGGGTCAAGGTGTTTAACTGAGCATCTGAAGACTAATGAGCTGTTGCTAGGCCACTGGGAAAGCCCTTATTGAAAAGGTATTTTGCATCCGCATCAATCACATTGAACCCATAGGTGTCACCTCTAGTGAAGCAGCTTTGTTTGATCTTTTCTTGTTTATAAGCTAAGAAGGGCTGGTACTGACATTGGAAAGGAATCAGCTTTGGAGTCTCCAGTTATATCAGAAATCCACCTGGTTGGGGGACGGGTCTAAAAGATTCATCCAGGAGATCTGTAGATCTACTTGGATCACCTTTGATATGTCTGCACTGGTATGGCGTCCAAGGATAATGAGGAGAAGTGCCAAGCAACCCCAAAAGCTGAGTCTCTGAAAGGTACTCCACACAATGCTACAGCAGGGAGCTGAGTGTAAACATCAGCAGTAATCACAGTCCCCCCAAACACAAACTCACACTTTGGTCTCCATACCAGAGACTAGTCAGTCAGTCTCAGGGCACTGGATGACATAACTGCTGGACACCTGAGTCTTCTACTTCGAAGTGACATGGTATAGTGATATATCTTATAGCAGAAGCAAGAGAAAAGTACTGCCCAACAGGCTAGTGACAGAACAAAAAAATTAAGAGGCTCAACTTGAAAGGTTGATAATTATTTGCACTGATTCTGTGTGTCAAGGATAAATTCTCCATCAACTGGATTGCTAGACCTCTGGCCCCCAGCAGCAGCCCTCCCGCCAACCTACCCACCAGTTTTATTGCTGAGCACAACATTATACGGTATGGAATATCCCTTTGGTCAGTTGGGGTCAGCTGTCCCGGCCGTGTCCCCTCCCAACTTCTTGTGCACACTCGGCTCACTCACTGGTGGGGTGGGGTGAGAGGCAGAAAAGGACTTGACTCTGTGTAAGCACTGCTCAGCGTGTTATGAATGCTATTTCACCACAAATCCAAAACATAGCCTTATACAAGCTATTATGAAGAAATTTAACTTTATCTCAGGCAAAACCACTACAGTCACCATTTTTCCAGTCCATCTGCCTCTATTACTCGCTTTGTTTATCTATGATCTTACTCACCATTCCTTCTCCATAGCAAAAGGCCTCTTTTGTTCACTCTTTATTCTGTCCACTTTCATAAATATCCTCTTCTTGCATGCCCACTTCCAGCAACAAATAAATAAAAAAGCTCTTTAAAAAGAATAAATTAAAAAAATCAAGGCACCACACCTACTGTAATCTTTCTTGCCTCAAGCGTTTCCACTTCTTATAACATAAACTTTCAAGATTATGTAACAATATTAAAGGTTCACAGAAAATGTGTTTCTGCTCATATCTGAATATATGAAACTCATCTCTTTTCCCTGTGCTATATTTGGATCCCCTAGAAACTTCTGAAGACTCCAGTGATTGTCCTTTTTTTCCAGTTTTAAATAGTTTAGATATATATTTTGATAAGATACATCAATTTTAAAGGCTCAGCTACAATTCTGAGTAGAATTTTCCTGCAGATCACATTGTAACATCAGACTTTTTTGGATCTCTTGCACTGTGTTTTCTGTCAACCTCTTCCAACATGGTATCATTTAAAAGGTTTAATTATCATACTTTCTTGCTGATTATTCCAAATCAAGGATAATCATTGCTTAATATCTGTCTATTGATGTCTCACTCCTCTCTAATATGTTTTACCTGAGTTAGAAATTGCATTATCATGTCTAGCATATTCACTCATTTAATAATTTTGAATTCTAATTGAAGTAACACTGCCAAATTTATTCTTAGTAACTTCATCACTTATTGTCCAATGTTTGACAGATGCCCAAAATTCCGTCATTTTAGTGATTTTGTTAAGTATTGAAAATTTGCATTTATATATCAAGAGTAGAGAACAGGTGAATACAAATGCCCTCCAACTGCTGTCAGGAAACAACCTACCCAAAGGGATGTGCTTCCTTTTAATCCCAGTCAGTAGTGGCAGGAGTAACTATACATGATTTCACCAATACTTCATCCATTTCCCTACTCCAAGAGGGTTGTCATATTTCATTCCCAGTTACAATACCTTAGTGCCTCCTTCCTATTTAGTACACTCCTTATAGTTCAATAAGTTAACTGGCTCCTTTCTTATTCCATAGATAGCAGATGGGAATAACATTTATTTTTATATATATATATATATAACAAAATAAATATATATACAAAAAAATATATTTTCAATATGTCTGGATTCTCAAATCAGCAGCTGTATTTAGAGTTCTTCCATACATACTGGCCATAACTCTTTTCCATACAACTTTTTTAATCCCCAGTAAATAAAGCTGTTTTGACAGTATGACATACTATCTCTTTTTTTTTAATTTCACATATTGAAAATAGATTATTTTCCAACTTACAGGGAATCGCTGTTACACACAGATCCAACATCTGACATCAAAGCTCAAAAAACGCAATGAATTTCTCCTAGAGCGTGAGGACTTACAGTCTATAACATTGTGAGGTGATACAGTAGCAACTGAGTTGAAACATGTCATTTATCTTAACTCCTAAATGTGTTGTGATCTTGACTTTATAAATGTACAGTCACATGCAGAATATGGATATTTAAAAGCCATAGCAGAACTCAGTGAAGATGAAGCAATAGTGACACTATAACACCTTGCTATCAGCAACAAAATATTACCCGAAATGTTGGAAGACTCTCTAATAATGTTTGTTAACCACCTCAGTAGGAATAGGTACTTTGTAATACTTGTTCCCAAATAATCATGGATCTCAGCATAAGCATTCATAAAACCACTGAACTGATTCACATTTTCTTGCCCCTGACTGCCAAGACCATGCTCATTCACTGCAGCTCCTTGTGCTTACTTCACCAGACTTTAAGGTTCAGTTAGAGCAAGTCCTGCCTCCATTCGTGTTAAAATAAGTGTAATTTCTGTGCTTTGGTCAAGTCTTCTTGTTACTTGATACCCAAATTTTGGATGTCTTCCAACCAACCATTTCCACTAGAAGAGGGCAGCATTTGAGTCCATGTTCAGTTCATGCATTCCCTTCTCCAGGCTCTCCGTAGATAGCAGCAAGCCTACAATCCCAGGAGGAGATGCCCAAACAGGCTGCCCAAACACATCAAGTGTTCCCAAAACAAAAGGCAGTAAAGGGGAATTAAGGCAGGGCCACCACTTTTGCTTCACCCCTTTGGCAATGTAAATGAATCCAGCTGTTCATACACCAGAGGCCCAAAACACCACCAGCAAGATCCACAGTGATGTATATTCAAAGAAGTGCAACCGTATCAATTTTAGATCAGGTATCGCATAAGCATGGAGGGAAATAATTTAACTGGAGAAATTTCTTTAAATGGTTCAACAACAAATGAAACAAAATGAACTGTGAAAATATGCATAAAGTTTTGGATGTCTCTTGGGTATAATTTTATCTCAAAGAAACCAGTATTTTGCAGGCAGAAGTATGTTAAGATTAATTTCCATTTTTGATGTCTCTCATCAATTAGAAGGTTCTTCCTCAGATAAATCATTAATATAGGCATACATGTGAGGGACAAAACAGTTTAGGAGAATTAAATTAAGTGAATTGGCCCCATAAGAGTTTGTTACCTCTCCTAATACAGTTTATATCCCATGGGCCACAGAGCTCTCTCTCTAGCAGATTCAATACATTCCCTCTTACCTCTGTGCCAATAAAGCCTTCTAATTTATTTAGACTTCTGTAGGCACAGTGTTTTTACTTTTCTGATAGCAATCCATAATTTCTATTGGTTTTGTTACTCATTTTTAAGCTACAGTCTAAAAAGGAAAAATCTCTATGGCTTTAATTTACTCATCTTGTCAGTCAAGGCATCCTGTATAACCGCTGCACAGACAGAGCAGGTTGTTGCACTGATGTTGGGAAATAAACTACATGGTTCAATTCTAGTAAAACAATTTAGAGCAAACACCACAGCAAAGACATGGGAAAGAGGTTTCAGGTTTCCCCCCCATCCTCCCAGAAATGCACTCCAACATGCTGCAGAATTTACTAGGGACTGCACTGTATATTTAGTAGGATTTTAGAGCGCTCTGGCTGTAATTCCCTCTTTCATATTCACCTACTCATTACATATGAGCTCACTCATTTCTCTGCACACATATGCACACAATACACAAATGTGCCTCCTATAACCACCTCAACACTCCAGAAAATATGAAATTCTCAAACTGTAGAAAGATGAACAGGTAACCGCACCAAAGCAACTCTTACCAGACTGGATATAGGTCTAGATATAGCAGACTCGTTATAGAAAATGTTCCTACAGCTGTCATGGTTGTGCAGCTACACTTTATTCTTAGTTGAATCAGAGTTAAACTTGACACTATTACAGGTAAAGCATCAAACTTGGAAGCACATCAGGAGTAAAATCTTCTTCGGGTCATGTAATCTTTTTGTAGATTTTTTTTTAGAATCTGAGTAATTTAAACACTCAAAATGAATCCATTTTTCTGTCCAAGGTATAAGATAACTTTACAATTATGTGAACGTTTTAATGCAATTAAAAGATGATAATAAAATTCACATCTGTATTTCTGCATAAAAAGTGATACAGAACAAAATAGGAAATAAGACAAAATAACTAAAAAGAAAAATTTACTAATGTAAATGTAACGTACCATCAGCTCACAAGTCTCTTTGCAAACAGAAGCACTGAGATGCTAAAAATGACAGTGAAATAATACAATTTATCAGTGGGTAAATTCAGTTTTAGAGGGTATCAGCCACTAGTAAATTTCATGGTGTGTGGCTTTAAGAAGCTCAAGTAGTTCGTGCCACTCTTGTTTTATAATTTACTCTCATTATATCAAACAAGAGTAGGAAAAGTTGGATGAGGAAGTTAATAGCAAAAAACCCCCGAATTTTCTGTTCACTCATCAATACTGCTGGCCCATAAAAGGCATGACTTTTTGCTTTAGTCTGCGAAGAAGTAAAATTTCCAAGGCAATGCAGACTTAGTTGGCTGATATAAACTGAATCTACTGTATCAGTCAAACAAATTAAGGCTTTACTGTTTCTTTTTCCTCTGTAAGAAATAAATTCTAAAAATTATATTTGTAGAGGGTTTTTTGCTTGCTTTTTAAATTAAAATATGAAAAATAAGACCATTCAAAGCTGAGTATCACACAAGGCTGTTAAAGAAACCAGAACATACATGAATATTATTATCCAGGTGTTCCAAATTTTACATGGATATAAAGAAACAAGGCTAGAACAAACCTATGTTTTGTAAAGTGAACATGTTTTCAGTGCATACTTGTTCCACTGGTAAGTCCTTGAGACTCTTGCAACTACTATACCACCAAACAAACAGAGATAAATCCATCTCCACAGAGATTCACTTCCAGGACTGTCTTGTGCAAAGTCAAATGCACTGAGATTAATAAACTAATAGAATAGCAATAAACTTATTGGCTTGTCCAGATTTTAAACTGCTACAGAGATACATAAAAGTAAGTGCTAATCTTTATAAAAATATATGTACTTCACGAATGACCAATTTCTCCTAGGTGTTCTCTTGATTACTCAAATACTTGTTGAACAGGTACTAGATAGACAAATACTGGTGGATCTGTTTCATTAGCAATCGGATGCTTCACTGAACAGCTCAGAGCAGTGGCACACATAACCTCAGCAAATCAAATCAGGACTCCTCCACAGATGATTTCCAGTTAATTTACATTCTCCATAGGCATTTAAAGCGACATGCTTTGACTATGGTGCTGATGTTTGACTTTGAAGACACTTCTTTTTACAAGATACAGATTTTGGTGCTAAGATCAAATACAAAACGCCCTTGATGCTTTTAAGCCATGCTAAGCTAGTGCCTTTTCTATTGCTGTGACTGCAGATTTCAGTGACTGGATTTGGGGGTATTTACTTTCTTTTGCACATTATTTAAAATAGTTGGCACCAATTTCGGTTCATCAGTGGTTCTTCTGATTTCACGTCTTTGTCACATGGTTTTCTTTTAAGGCTAATTCATTTTAGTAGTGAATGAGTATGAGATTCAAGCTCTGCTGGTTTCTAACAGTGCTAATGTTAAGAAGAATGATCACAAAATATAGACAGCAAATACCTTGCTTTTTTCTTGCTGAAATTCTATCTGGATGTTGGTTAGTTTAGTCCGTAGCTCCTCATTAGCAGCTTGCAGGGCTTCAGTCTCCATGTCGGACTTCTCTCCCTTGGCACGATTTTTCTTTGACATAATTATTTTTGAAGTTTAAAACAAAATTTTTGCTCCACACTGAGCTACCAGCTAGTGCCTTCTGCTTTTAGCATTTAAGAATCATGTAGTATTCAACAAAATCTTTCACACAAATCTTTGCCATCCTGGGAGCAATCTCTCATGTCCTGGAAGAAACAAAGTAGTGGGAACAGAATTAGGCTACAGCATTGAGCAGAATCCAACATCAGACTTAACGTTCAGTTTTAAAACACACTGAACTACCTTGTGCTATGCACTATATTGCATAGTGTACTAGACTTTGAAAGAAATACATCAGGAAAGAAGAAGTAACACAATATTTCATCATCTTATCTAAACCCTATACACTGTAATGTCCACAGAAAAAAACCCCAACTCTTTACAGTTATGATGAATATAGCATGTAAACATAAATCATATCTTATTCAGGACCTGACTTGGTCTATGCTCAGGGTTCCCAAGAGGCACAGGGACAAGCATAAATTAACCAAGGCTGGTGGTATTGCAGTGGGAATTGTTTATTTCCTGTAGAAAGAAGAAAGCACTTCTCACCTTAATGTAACAGTTATAATACATTATTCATAATTATCATCAAGTCTCACAACATCAGGATATATGGAAATATATGGAAAAGGTAACACAAAACTGGAAAAACATTTTAAAATTACTTCTTAAAAATATCATATATATATATATATATATATATATACACACTGCTTACGTTCAGGCTTGACAGTGTTTGAAATGCCCTAATCAAAACATGATGGTATTTAACTTCATTTTCAGTCCTCAGCATGCCTCTAAGCTTAAAAAGTATTTAATTATTTAAATCAGCTTTATGTAATATTCAAGGATTTTATCAATAGTAGACAATGAAGCCTAATTCCAGTAATTAGGAAATCCCACAATTAGTTTGCTTCATGAGTAGTTATAGAATCTTCATCTGCGGCTTTTTTTCCTCTCTGCTCTCCTCTAAGAATAACCTGGAGCTCCTCAAGAACAAACTGAGCAACGAGTGCTATAAATGTTGAATTAGTTTCCAAACGCACATCCTCTGCTCATTTTAAATATCCACATAATTTTCATCATTAAATTGCTGACAAAGCAGAGAAGTTCCTACTGTAATACGGAACTGCATTCCTGGAGTATTATACTTCCAAGAAAATTGCTCCCAAATTGCCTTCAAGAGATAAATTGCTCTTTCCAACCTACATCTACCTGGAAGTTATTTTAGAAATTGTATTATAATAAAAATCACACGCATTCTTTAGCACATACTTTCTAAAGGGTTAACAATACCTCAGGTGTGTGCAGACAAACACCATTTGGTGAATTCAACTAAATACGTAAGTTTTATTCTTCTTTTTAAGGACCGGTAAACAAAAAACAAGGAGTTAGATATCTTGCTCAAAATGACAAGTCAAAACAGATGAAAAGTGAACAGAACTCAGGACACCAAGACTCTGTCTCTTTGAAAATATTCCCATGGAGTTCTTCCATTTATAAAAAACAATTGAAAAAAGACCGACTGTATCTCTTCTCTCTGGTGACCAACGATAGGACCCGAGGGAATGGCAGGAAGATGTGCCAGGGGAGGTTTAGGTTGGGTATCAGGAGAAGGTTCTTCCCCCAGAGGGTGGTGGAGCACTGGAACAGGCTCCCCAGGGAGGCAGTCACGGTGCCAAGGCTGGCAATATTCAAGAAGCACTTGGACAACACCGTCAGAGACATGGTGTGAATTTTGGGGTTGTCCAGTGCGGGGACAGGAGTTGGACTCGATGATCCTTGCGGGTCCCTTCCAACTCGGGACTTTCTATGAATTATTTGCTAAAGTAACTTAAGTGAAATCATTGTTTTGCTTTGTATTATCAGATGTCTTTCCTTCTGAATTTAATAATCTATCAATTTATCCTGTGTGATAGAATTTAATTTGTTCATTACATTCATTATAGTGAGCATTTTTAATATATAATTTACAAAACAACAGGAAACTGAGTTAAATTTTATGTATCAAACCTACCTTACAAAACAAACACTGGTGTTACTGTGATTTTACACATAATTGTTGATTCAAGAAAAATAAATTAGCAATATCCTTACAGTAACTTGAAACAAAGAACTCTTCAGTGAGTAGAGGAAACTTGAGTCCTTAACAAAGGAATTTCATGCTATTAATCTACAGAGTTTCTATGATGCTAAAGACTAAAACTAAAGACTATTTAATCAGTATATTTCATCCAAAATCCTTCACTGTATGGAAAATTTGAATTCAAAATCAGTTGCTAGTGTTATTTCCCTGGTCAACTTGTAAAGAAAATCTAACATATCACAGATGTGCAAATCCAGTCTATAATAATGCCACAACATTTACAGTGGTGGAAGGGGAAATGAATGGTTCCGTATCTCAAAGATTACCTGGGGTATTCAGATACTATCAAGGAATTATTCCTGAAATCCTTACTAAAACAATATTCCTGATGCAGCCAGATTATATAGGATTTAATTCAGTAGATGATTAACTAAGTTAAGGAAACCAAAAACATCCCTCACTGGCCTGGCTACATGAATTTTAACCTCATTAGATCCCCCCCCACCCCCATCTCAATTACAGTTTGGAATAAAGAACATTTAAGTGATAGACATGTTTGCTTCTCCATCAGTAAAATGAAAAAGTGAGATAACTGTGCTTACATGGATACACACAACATCCAGAGAACCGAAAAAGAGATCTGAAATGTGGAGTGTTTTGGAAATACCACATATATTTTGTTCAGTAACAATAATCTCTCCTGACCGTACCATGTTCCCAAGCATATTATGAAGATATTAGACCACTCAATAGGAACATCTAAACTTACATTTATGCACTTCAGGGGATGGCCTGTCTCTGAAGTCCTGGTCATGTAAAACTCTCAATGACTGCAGAGTTCATATTCTATCCCACAGTCACCATTGCTCAAACCCTTTAACAAATCAGGTGCTATGGTAAAGTACCAGAATAATGCTGTTGTCTATCTTTGAAAATGTAAAAATTACATTTAGCACTTAAATTAGCCTTAAAAATAAAAAGTTCAGCACTACCCTTTGAAGTACTCTTTAGAATTTAAAAAAAAATGGGAATCTCAAAACATTGTCCTCAATCTTTTTCCTGTAACTTACAACTGTTAAAAATTGTACCTTTCAGGTAAAATAAAAGCTTAGACCCAGAACCTGAAGAAAATCACCCTCATCTCTTATAGGCATTAAGAAGGAAACCCAAGCAAACAAAACAAAACAGAACAAAACAAAAAACCCAAAACAACCCATCAACCTGCACTGGTGGGCATAGAAACATTTCCATTTTTACTCTTCCCTAGATAAATCTTCCAGCCTATCTATTTCAAAAGCAGGAAATATGGCAACACTAAGCTTCTCTATACACTCGAGAGGCACAAAGCCCAGGCACACAAGGGCTACAGCAGAAGAGCATGCATCCCGATTCCCAAATGAAAGGGTTAGAACCAGTGAGTGACTAGATTCCCTTCTAGGTGAATACCCGCACTTACTGCTTGAATAAAGGTCAGAAAAAAACCCCAAACAAACAAACAAAAAAAACCAACAAAAAAAACAAACCACAAAAAACCAAAACCAAAAGCAAAACCAGAACAACCAAAACAAACAAAAAAGAAACCACCATCAAAAAACAAGGTGTAAACACAGTGAGAAAAAAAAGAAGGAAAAAATATTCTACTCTGACAAAATTTGCCTTTACTGACTCAGAAGCTTCAACCAACAACCTATTTATTAACTTACTATATGTCAGTTGAGAAGCAAGTTCATGAAGCCACTGCAATACAGTCCCACAATCACTCCATGAATAAAAATAGCCACTTCCTGCACTGTGAGTTCTACACAGTTATTGCAAACCTTAAGATTATTTGAATATATCTTATATTTCACACCAAAAAAAGGATAGGAAAGAGTAACGGATTCTAAATCACAAGTCACCTTTTCAGCAGTCTTTGGAACACAGCAAGTGTCTTACTTTACTTGATAGGTATAGGGGCACTTGTAATTGAAGAAAAACAGCAACAAAAAAAAGAAACTTGATTGCATTTGAATCAACTGTTCAACAGTTTGGGGGATTGGCATGTGAG
>WEKW01008299.1:656-31859 GCA_013389905.1 Sula dactylatra
TAATAAGTAAGGAGATTTGCATAATATTGGGCACTGATGTCAGCTTTGAAATGCCAGCATAATTTTTCATAATTGAAAGAATGGTACCTTTGCAAAGAATCATTTATTAACACCAAACCCCTGTTTCAATAAAGCATTAAAATTTTCTGCATAGAATAGCCCTTGGGCAATGTTCTGAAGTACTAGTGAATTGCTATTCTAATCCAGAATGGAACATTTTAATAAGTGTGATAAATGACTCACAAAGGGCTTCAGGTTTCAGTGTCAGTAGAATTAGAATCAGGCAAAGACTGGGTCTGGGTGATAGATGTAGAGGATTTTTGTGGTAAACAGTTTGCAATGTCAGGACAATATCAGCTTATTGAACTTTCAGAGGCTAAATTCCTGTCCATTNCTTTAAATTAAAAGATACAAATTAATGTTGAACTTTTTATTCCTGGAAATATTTTTATCTTATAAGCACAAAGCAAACACAATTCCTGGTACAGCTAATACTTCAACTAAGCCACTCTGCTTTTTAAAATAGTTTCAAACTTCTATGAAATGAGTCACTTCTGTTTGCTTGTTTTCAGGCAAAAAGAAAGAAATAGGTGGTCGCAAAATCTGTAAAATTTGTAAAAAATCTGTAAACCAGAGGACGGAAATATTTACTCCTAAATTATATTCTAATATATGGAAATAAAAATGTCACCTATATTTTAAATCTTTCTAAATTGTCCCAAAACAAAACTCTGTGTGTGAACTGAATATAAGTTTTCAAAAATATCATGCAAGAAATCAGGAATCCATTTTAAATTGTTTCCAACCTCCATAGTCTAATATTTTTATTATGTAATGTGAATAAATCTGATCAGTGTAAGAAGAAATTTAACATATGTACAGCAACGTTGGTTTAAATGAAAACAAAAGGCTTCCATCATATGTATACCACAATACTCATAACAAAATGACTAATTTATATACTATTTTATTATTTAAGCCCACTCTCAGAATCTATATTACCTACTTTAGTACCTGGATTATTGGGAAAATAAATAAATACATGTCAGTGTGTACACACAGGTAGACTATCAAGACAGGTAAGAGTAGAGTGGGCTTTTTTGCTTGTGATACTGGATTTAAAAAATCAAGACTTTGACTTCTACCACTGAAGTCTTTGTTAGTTTTGTAAAGGTTTCTAGTGAACTTTGGACATCTATCTATCTATTTATCTATCTGTCTGTCTGTCTGTCTGTCTATCTATCTATCTATCTATCTATCTCTCCATCCATCCATCCATTTTAATACTGTACAAGACATGAAATAAATTTGCAGCTCCAATGTTAACCCTGGAGAGAACCGAACAGTGAGCAATTTACCATAGAATCCTCCTTAGTTTTATTAATTTCTAAATGTGAGGGGAAAAGAACAGGGCGTTTATGCTGGTGTTACTGCTGCATAAAGATTTTTTCTGGTAATATATTTGTGTTTTGTTTAGTCTAGTTTTATATGTCTGAAAAAATAAGATCTTCTATGAGTTCTTTATGGAAACTCATAGGTAATATAAATCCCACCAATTTCACATTTTGAAGATTTTTCCAAATGTTCAGACTAAACTCTGAAAATTCTGCAATACAAGAATTGGTCCTAATCTTCTATTAAAATAATTTAATTAAAACCCAGCCTTTTTTTTTTAATAGACTATTGAAAAGGGGGAACAAGGTAAATATGTGCAGAGTGAAGATATTAGTGTTAAGGCACAAAAATACATGTCCTCTATGCATCATAGGCTCAAGATCAAGCACAGTACTAAATGAGAATTTCTGAACATGGAAATATGTAATAGAAATTTCAAAATATCTGAACAATATAGTAAGAATGTAGTTATATTGTCTACTTCATGGATTTCTCAGATCTGGTTGTGCAGAGATAGAGGCTGGAGGATAAGTCACACAGTCATAATGCGGTGCTTAGCAGTACATCAGAACAGTGCTTCCCATCTCTGTGGGCATCAGGAGATGATATACACCTGCATTTGTTTCCTTCCTCTGTTTGCTAGGTACCCTTTAATAGTTAGCAAGACATAGCTTAAAGTCTTTAGAAGGAAAGAGTAAAAGTAAAGTACATTGAGTTGCTGGAGCCTGTAGGACATTAAGTTGCTGGACCATGACCAGAGAAGAGCAACAAAGCTGGTGAAGGGTCTGGAGAACAGATCTTATGAGGAGAGGTTGAGGGAAATGGGGTTGTTTACTCTGGAGAAGAGGAGGCTGAGGGGAGAGCTTATCATTCTCTACAGCTACCTGAAAGGAGGTTGTAGTGAGGCGGGTACTGGTCTCTTCTCCCAGGTTACTAGCAATAGGACGTGAGGAAATGGCCTCAAGCTGTGTCAGGGAAGGTTTAGACTGGATACTAGGAAAAATTTCTTCACTGAAAGAGTGGTCAGGCACTGGAACAGGCTGCCCAGAGAAGAGGTGGAGTTACCATCCCTGGAAGTGTTCAAAAAATGTGTAGATGTGGCATATCAGGACATGGTTTAGGGGACATGGTCGTGTTTGGTTGGCGGTTGGACTTGATGATCCTAGAGGTCTTTCCCAACCTTAATAATTCTATGATTCTATGATTCTAAATCTGAAAGCACATATATAGGACAAGGAAAGTACTTTTGTTGCAGTATGCTCATCTTAACTCAGAGTCCCAATGGCACATTTCAGTACATAACATTGGCTGTGTTGGTGTTATTCCACTGTGATTGACACCAATTTCCCTGTACAGGATACACTTAACTATGTACTTACAATATGTGTGTTTTGTTACTCCCAATGACAGCATGAGGACTTTTCTGTATGAACTATTAGCTTGGATGTAAAGCCTTGAAATTTGATTCTTTTCTGAGATGTACTTTCTTCGGAGCAAAATGCTTCTTGGTTTTATTTATTTTTTTATTTCTTCTTTTTTTTTTTTTAATCCTCGCTCACATGGCAATTTCAGCTAAATATGTTTTACCTAGATCTGCTTATCTGCACCTCAAGTCCTGACATGAATTTATTACTTGACTGAAGAGATCTGATCCTCAGCTTTTAAAGCTGTTTTTCTGATATTTAAATGTCTGCATACGAGCAATTTGTTTCAAGGTACAGAATTCTGCTGGCAGTCCTGTGCCCTTGGCAAACCAAAAGATTGGTGATAAAACGTTTAAATTCTCAGTGGGTTTTTAAATATTCCCATAGATTTTTCCCCTATTTACCTAAAATAAGATTTTCTTGCATAAGAAATGATAAATAGGATCCTATACCTTGTACAGGTTTGGCAGGTGTTTGTTATAGACTCTGAGAAACCACACTTTTCAAAATAACTATAGTTTAGATTAATATAAAGATTAATATCACTGATTATATTAGTAAATTCAAAGCCTACAACATTCAGAATATTTTTTAACTTTTGGCCATGTCACTGAGAATTGCAATATTGCTGTCAAATATTTTATTTTAGACTTGTCAAAAACCTGTCTTTTTTATTTTTATTAAATTGAGTGTTTTTAGAGTACAATACTGGAATATTCTTCCTATGACAAAACAACAGATCCTAATACAGTGTAGGCAGATCTTTATTCAAGAGGAAAAGAATAAAATGGCATTACATTTTTGGTTTCGTATAACCACAGACAGGTTATTGGTTAGAAATTATTATTAATAACTTAACAGAATTAAAGAATGCACAAAAATATAGGCAGAAAAGCAATGGATTTCACACCTGCAGTGCATCCATGATTTATTCAGTGCAATTCTGCTTTGGAAAGGTATAATAAAAATAAAATTTACTTCTGCTGTTTAGGTGGTTTATTGGATTTATTTTTCTGTATGTAGAAAATGAGTTTCTTATTACTCCCTTGGCATGTGAGATGAATTGACAGTAATTTAAATTATACTTCAGAGTTATAATGGTCAGAATGGAGAGGAACAAAACATAAAACTTAAATCGGACAGTATTAGCAATTCCCTGAGTTTTTAATGTTGCCTTAATTATGGTATTTGTTTCAGATGTTTCTGTTGTTCCTTGAGACAAGGAATTTATCAGCCTGAGTGTTTATTCCAAGAGATCTCTATACGTTCCTGAATTTTTTAGGGTACTGCCAAGCAACAAATTAAAAAAACAAGATAAAATTCAAAAGAGTTCTGACTGATCCAGTGATACACATTGTTTGTATACTGTGTGATCTTTTCTGTCTTGAGGTTTATCGAAAAGGTAAGATTTTCCATCTTCACTTGGAATTTTGGAGCTTAAGTCATTACAGAATCAAAGATGTTTTAGCCATCAGCCCTTTTTTTTTTTCTTTCTTTCTGTTTTAATTTTTTTTTTTTTTAATTCCCCCACCAATTTCTGCTGTTCCTAGAAGATGACAGAGCAATACAATGAAAGATCTATAAAAGTCAAATTTTATAATCTCAGGTGTGGGATTCAAAGAAAATAATTCTGTAATCACAGAATCATAGAATGGTTTGGGTTAGAAGGAACCTTTAAAGATCGTCTAGTTCCAACCCCCTTGCCATGGGCAGGGATACCTTTCACTAGATCAGGTTGCTCCCCATCCAACTTGTACTTTGAACACTTCCAATGGTGGGTCGTCTCTGGGCAACCTGTTCCGGTGTCTCATCACCCTCATTGTAAAAAAATTCTTATATGCCATCTAAATCTACTCTCTTTTAATTTAAAACCATTACCCCCTTGTCCTATTACAACAGGTCCTACTAAAAAGTCTGTCCACATCTTTCTTATAAGCCCCTTTTTAGTACTGAATGGCCTCCATGAGGACTCCCCAGAGCCTTCTCTTCTCTAGGCTGAACAATCTCAACTCTCTCAGCCTTTCTTTATAGCAGATGTGTTCCATCTCTCTGATCATTTTTGTGGCCCTTCTACGGACCCGCTCCAACAGGTCCATACCTTTCTTATACTGAGGACTCCAGAGCCGGATGTAGTACTCCAGGTGAGGTCTCATAAGAGCAAAGTAGAGGGGGAGAATCACCTCCCTCAGCCTGCTGGCCAAGCTTGATGCAGCCCAGGATACTCTTAGTTTTCTGGGTTGCAAGCACACATTGTCAGGTTACATCTAAACACTTTATCTAGTTTAAAGTGATCATAAAATCTGAAATGATCATACGAACTTAGAGTTAATACAGTTTCTTGTGTTATTTACCTTCATAGTTCTTTGATACAAAATTGATTGTTTTACTATATTTCTTGGTAAAATAGCTGGAAGGAAGCTTTGTGAAATCTAAGTTGGTTTGACTTAGTATTAAACTAAAATATTCAGGTTCAATCATCAAATTTATGTGTTCAAAATATCATATAAATTTAGGTTTTGGAAGTGATCTTTCTGTGTAATCCTCAAGCTATTTTAAAATTACACAGTTAATAAGCGATAAGGTTAAAAGTATTATCTCCAAGTAAAATAGAGTAAAATGAAAGACATGGCTGAGGAAAAGAATGAATATGCACTTTAAAAATTCGGTATCTGTTATGTGCTTAGTTGTGTTTCTGTGAACGTAAAGTAGTTCCAATGATATTAAATTGGTTATTTTATAGTCATGCTCTGAAAACAAAAATTACTACTTTGTGAATATGAATATAAAGTTTTCTTCTATACATCTTTCCTCCCCACTGCAATGCACATTCCTCTAATGAAATTCAGCTTGTCAGTAAATGGATCCGAAAATCATTGGTATTAGTTGCCAGCAGTCTCAACTCGCAACATGTTTATTCTTTCCTTGGCTTTCTCCTTGGTGACATGACTCCCTAGAGTATTATCCTACTACCTCCTGCTACATACTCCCTCTTTCTCCCAAAAGACAAATTGTGAAGCTAAAGAAAAAAAGTCAGGCTGGCTACAGAAGAATTAGGTCTTCAGGGATTCCCCCCTGAAGTAATATGTTCCCTTAAGATTCATGCAGCAGACAGTGTCTGGCTCCTACCTCCATCCTGCTCCCTCCATCACTCTCTGAAGAAATAATTCTGCAACTACAAGTTATAACATGGAAGGACGGCATCATAGTGAAAGAAATATATAGCATTCCAAGCAAAGTAGGAACCTGAACTGGTTCCTAAGGCATTATCTAGGCTTTTTAGGAATCGGTTTCATCTTATCTGAGTACCAAGTTCAGACAAATGTCATGAAATTAGAGAACTGGACTATCCCAACAGTAAACATTTTTAAAGGTCTTTTAGTCAGAATTTTTCTTCCCCTCTTGCAGGGAGCATTCAGCTCTGTAAGTAGTCCCATTATTGAAATAAGAGTATTCAAACACTTTTTATGAATACTAGTGACAGAATCTTGACCTTTGAGAGGACTTGAATGAAAGTATTATTTTTATCATCAAGATCTGGCTGTTCATTTTTTGCCTGTAATTATCAAGGGGACTGTGCCTCTGTAAGGCTTTGTACCTACAGACACAGAACTTTTGTATTTTATATAATATCTGTGTCTGTCTATACAGAGACACATATACACCATTGGGGAGCAAGAGACATTTGAGAGAAAAATGGCAGATCACTTGCGATCTCTGTCAGCTCTCATATGTCTTTTTTTAATCAATTTTATCTTTTTTATTTATGTATCTTTTTTATTGTTATTATCACAGGCATAGACACCTGAAAATAGACTTGATATAATTAAAAAGGGAAGATTTACATTAATTAATAATAAGCTTCTCTACATTTACATGTACTGTGTCACTTGAAATTATGAAAAGCATGGATTCCATCTGTTGCCAATGTAAATTTGGAAGCAAGAATCAGCATTTCTCATTTTCAGCAACTGCATTATCTGTCCACACAAAAAATGCAACAGAAGAAAATAAAAAAGATATAATATGCATGCATGCAACTGCCACAATGTTGAGGCCTTTAAATAGCTTTAACTCTCTGAAGGGAATGCAGTGCACTAGGTACCTAAAGGATTATACTATATAGACAGTCATGCTTTGTCATTTTATTAAAGGCAGGATTATGCTACCTGTTTATATTTCAAATTCAACTCTGAAATAAAAATTCAATATCCATCTATTTGGACATAAAAGTTCAAAAGGACAGTGTTTATTAAAAAAAAAATCAATTGCCCTTTAATCCACAGGAAAGAAATTCTACAGTAGAGCATACAGCAACTGTTAATTCAGCATGTTCTTGCTGCTGATATGATTCTAACCCAGGAGAATATTAAATGAAATCATGAAGTAATGGAAAGGATGAGCATGTTAAAAGGGCTGAGGCAGAGACCAAGAGAGACTGATGATGCAATTACCCTTCTTCTAGGCTGTGCAGTACTAACGTGATAAGGGCCTGCATAGTTCAACAGTAAGGATGAAGAGGCTAACAATAATTCTCAATTTAAAGTAGGTTTTCTTTGCGCTGGTAAAATACCCTGCTTCTCATGGATTAGAATGCCAAGAAAGTTCTACATTGTGTCATGCTATTTGCAAAAGAAAACGCTAAAAGAGAGGTATTCAAATATTGTTTAATGAGAAGTGAGAAAACTAAAGAATGGAGGAAGAAAGAATTGAGCAAATGTTAAGTTTAACACCACCAATACATTACTAACAACAATAAGGCACTGAATATTTATAGAAGCAGTAGATTATTAAAGCTTCCTGAAAATCCCTTCATTGCTCCTCACAGGCAAAATTCACATTTAGAACCTGCCTTGCTCTCTAATAATATTTGACTTTTTGAGTATTTTTCATGTAAGAAGTAATGCTGCTAGATTGACCATTCACTTACTGTGCCTTTTTTTAATCTGTTATGATTTGTAAAACTGAAGCCTGTTTTTGAGCTGAGCCAGAATGTACAGTGCTGGCTGACTAGTGAAATTAATGTAGCTTAAATGATATTTTTCCTGATCTATTTCAATGAAACTGAGTGCAGAGTCAAATCGGTAGTCCTTGCTACAGAGTAAACTTGGCCGTACCTCATATAAGACTTTTACAGTCATTGTAAAACATTTAAGGAATCAGAATTAATCTTATTTTGCATGAAAGGCTATATTACACCATCAGGAGCTATACTGTTCTTTCTGCAATTCTAATGAAAAGATCTTTATCAGTTCATTATCCTTTCTTACAATAACATTTGGAGAGGTTTTCATTATTTTAAACAAAGTTCAGTAAATAGATTCTGTGTTTCTTTCTAAAGTTGATGTTATCATGGCTTGATTTATTGATGCATCAGTCTTCAAGTTCCATGCTGATTAAATATTTTATACACTGTTGTCACCAATCTTCTGGTAAAATATGTCATGACCATTTTTGGACACGATCTTTTGAAGGACCTGCAATTCACCTTAAAGTGGGAAAAGAGTTTGTCTTACAAGAGGATTAAGACTGAGGGCTCTGAAGACCATCATGATCTTCTGCTTTTTGCTCCTGGGTTCACTGGTAAGTATAACAGTCTTGCTTATCCCTGTATAATGACTTCTGGTTTCTTATATTTATTGCATTTTATGGGAAAAAATCCTGTGCACTGGGAAAACATGATATTTAATAATGTGTACTACTGAAATTTAAGACTGTAATATTGTGTAAGAATGCAAGATGCAACAGGCATCATAACCTTTCATGTTTATGTAGATTCCTGTAAAGCAGATTTACAGTTTTAATTGACTGAAGATTATTACCTTCTGATATCTCTTTGGCAGTCTAGAACTGAGTTTGGTCTTATTCCAGTTTCAATATTTATTTGCACTTATTTCTTCAAAGCTGGGAATTGAAGGTATTGATCTAGTGCTTTGGGAAATTTCCCCCATAAAATAGGAAACAGAGTCCAAGACATAAATAAATGTTTGCCTACAAATATACCAGACTCTAGCCACATCACCAACAATTTGAAGAAAAAAGGGAAATAAAGGGGAAGGGGAAGGCCTTTAGTGTGCCCGGAACATTAATAAATCCAAGCTTCTGTAGATCAAAGCAATCCAATGATATTCTTCACCCACCTACCTAAAACAAAGTCTATGAAAAACTGTCATGATCAATGACAATCAATTTATTTATAGCATTAGTAAATAGAAACTGGGAGATGATGAACACTGTACAGCTTGTAATTCACAAAGTTAGGATAAAAACACATTAGGCACCTTGGACACGTGCATACTATGTTTTCTGTACTGCAATTCTACATATGTACACAGATGAATTCAATTTTAAGCATCATCAGCCATTGTTGCAACCACTCTTTCACAGACAGTGAAAATACTTGTCTGGGTTGTGGTCTTTTCCTCATAAATATCATCAGCCAATCAGCTAAGCTGAGTCGTCTTAAGTTCCCCTGAAATATATCTGAATTACCTTGTTCCTCCAGAACCAGTTATGACCCAGCTGTGTTGGGGTCATGATTACAATCTCTGTTATGACTCTACAGAATCCTTTGATTGAAGGAATGGAGGACCTGTTCCTTTTCTCTAAAATCAAGCTGAAGGGGACAGCTATTCAGTTATTCGTATAAGAAAAATATCACAGAAGATGGTTAACTACTTGGACCAGTGTCCTCGAGTACCAGTTTTTCACCATACCAGTTCATCCCTGGCTTTAACTCAAGGGCAAATGGAATATTTTCCTCACTAAGAAACAAAGAACTAGGATGAGTTTTCACCTGTAAAATGAATGAGGACAAAATCTGTGCCAGATAACCCCTTATCTCACCTTGTCCTTCAGAAGGCATATCCTGAAACTTCCATAACCTTAAATGTTTTGTCTAAAGCCCAGATATTTTACTTTAGTCACTACAAAAAGCCAAAAAGTTAAATCTGGTGGACTCAGGATCTACAAGCAGAGGAAACCATGGATCTGGTAAATACCTATGTAAAATGTGTGCTTTGCTGATAAGCTTTGTAGATTTCTAGGGAGCAGCAGGTGAGATAGCAAGGGATGTGGCAGAAGCAGACTTCAAACAAAACAGAGAGGCATATTGCTTCTAAGCAAAAAAATAAGAAGTCACAGGCATGTGCTTGGGAGGCAGGAGCCAGCCCACAGCTGCAGTTAGTCGTAACTGTGCGTTCTAGGTCAAGCTGCACAAAACCTCTGAGAGGACCTTCTCCCTGTGAGATCAGGGCTGACATTGTGTGTAAGTATTCTTTGGCTACTTAGGCAAATACTTACAAACACGAATCATCAGATACTGGAAAGCCCCCAGAAAAAAATCTAGAAAGACCTAATGTCAGAACACACCTCCAGCATGGTGCAGGAGCATAGCTTATGTGGTTGGGAGACATCTGGGAGAGAAAAAGAGGAAAGGTTTAAGCATGCAACACATGTTGACTAATGCAACAAGCAGTTTCTGCTGGTCAAGAGATGAGCATCATTAGGAAATGAATCATGCTTGTACAAATAGACTCTTTCCTTGTCCATGTTCCCCACAGAGAAAGGGACACATGGGCTTTTCCAGAGGAGCATCCTGTGCTTTTTGCATTGTTTAGCTGTTGGGATTTGTTTTGATTTTCAGCAGAAGTCACAGTGGTTGGGAAGTAACTAAAAGATCAGAGAGTAATATAATCTCTAATTAATGGCAGTGTTTAGTGCTCTCTACTATTACGTACAGCTGGGACAATCATAGTAGGCTGCCTAGAGAGAACACCATATGTATAGATCATGGAGGACCAGAGGGCTTAGAGGATGGTATTGCTCACCTCGGAGACAAACAGACCTGAAAGGTACATTTTCCCCTAACATCATTGCATATCAAGTGATAGTTTACAAACTCCACAGAGCTATGGAGTCCTCTTCAATGCCACAATGAAGCTTCTGAAGGTCATTTGTTCACCCAAGAGAGCAGGCACCAGTTCTTCACATAGGCCTTCAAATGTAAGCCTACTAATCCTTAATTTCCTGAGTTTTCAGGTGGTTAGTAGATGCCTACCAATGCTAATTCAGTTAGGAGTTTCAGGATTTAGGAAGACTAGTTGAAGCCATGTTTCAGGATTCATGGTCATTTCCAAAATAAATATGAGATCTAAACAAGAAATTATAAAATTACCCAAATGGTTACTCTCTGTATGTGCAGTCACTATGACCAGCTGGCCTCTCTGTCCATGATCATGACCTGAGGTCATAGGTTTCCTTTATTAAAAACTCTTTTTACAGAACTTAGATGAAGGTAGAGGTGTTACCTTTTGCTTCTTTAATTAATTATTGCAAAGCTGAACACATGCATTGAACCCTCTTTGTAATATAATTTCCTGAAGCTGTTTCCTAATTTTGTTAAATAAATTATTAAACATAAATTGTAGCTATCTAACTACTAAATTCATAAGAGACAGAATAAAAAGAAAAAAATTATATCTACTCTTTATGTCACATTCTTCCCCATTTTCATATGTAGGGTCTTCTGCAAACTTTTTCAAAATCAGGCTGAAACACATTTATGCCAAGTAGGCCAAGGTCTGAGCATACAGGAATGATAAAATCCCACCAGCAGGTGCTCATGTCCTTCTGTCAAATCAGTTATCCAAAGAGGAGAAAGCTGACCAGAATCCTAACTCTGGACCAACTAACTCCTGGGAGAAATGGGTTAGGTAACTGCTACCACATTAGCTGGACCTCTCCATTTCCCTCACCATCTGGGATGAAGAACGGTTCAATGAATCCATGCTTTACAGAGCTTTTTGCAGATCTCATTGCTTTACCAGATAAGATAAACGTCTCTGCAGTTTGATTATTGTCAGAATTACCAGCAGTGCTCACGGAGTGCAAAGAGATGTTTTCATTGTACAAAGAGCGAAAAGGAGTGGATGAATTGTCCCAACTCTAGGCACTTACCCAGAGCCTTCCAATGTGGTCACAATTTAAATTTGAATCAGAACAGTTGGAGTGAGATGGCTGTGTTAGAGAATTCCATTGTTTATTCCTGTTGGATGATGGTTTAGGCAAAATCTGTTGTTTCCAAAATGTTTCCAAATAGCAGTCTTTAGAAATATGAACAAGAGTCAATGCTGTACGAGCTGAAGCAAGAAAAAAGGCAGTCCCTGGGGTAACTACTAAAGGCAGTATGGAGCTACAGTACCAGCAGAGACTGCAATATAGGCATACAACCTATGTATCCATGCTGTTTTCTTGTTGTTGCAAGGTCTTGCCTTTCATTAAATCATTTTGAGTATTGTTGTACTGTTTTGCTACCTCCTATGTTCCGATTCTGGATTAAAACTGTACCTGAACCTCACTATGTTCAGGCATGATGATATCAAACTCAGAGAATTAATTTGTTTGGGGATGCAAGCTGGTAAGGAGAACTGTGTATATTCTCAGACAATGGCACTTAATGCATCACTGGGACTGAGGCACATCCAAGCTTAAGATCCGAACTAGCTGGAACTGAAGGATTTGGTCATGGAATAAACTTTTTTGATATTTAAGTATTCGCACCTGAACAGAAAGTCAGGCGTATTGTACAACTGCAACATTTTTTCTGTAGATACTACTCGTTATTTAAATTGTTCACATGTGTTTATCTGAAAGCTGTGATAGAAATAATAGCAGGTAATTTACACCATGAATTATGACTTCCTTATAAAGTTCGTTTTAGGTTAACCTAAGCAAACCAAGGGCAGAACAAAATAACTACTGCAATAACTTATTTCATCATAAGTACACCATAAAAATACCAGAATAATATGTTAACAAAGAAACTACTTGGGGATGAATCCACCAATTCCTAAAATCACTTATTTATATATTAGGAGTTGGACTTGATTGTTGCGGGTCACTTCCAACTCAGGACATTTTATGATTCTATGAATATTTTTTATCAAAAGTTACACTAGAGTAATATCAGGAGATTGTTTCACAATATTTTATTGCTCTATACTCAAAGGAATAAGATACCCTTGGAAGAGATACCTTCTATATCTTGTGGCCTCACCATACTAAAGTAATTGTATTTTGTTAGTTCAGTTTCCAAATCTAGAAATTATTATTATTATTATTATTATCATCATCATCATCATCATTATTATCATTATTATCATTATTATCATTATTATCATTATTATAATTATCATTATTATTATTATTATTTTGCAGCTAGGTATAAGCATTAGTGCTAAAGAACGAAACAAAAATGTTTGATCAGTTCTTACACAACTTCCTTTTTCACATAATTTAGAACACCCTGTAAATTTGGTTTTTGTTATAATCCATTTAATAACCTAGTAATTAATAAATGCAATATCTTTAAGTATTCATTACTTTACATGAAAATTTTCCTGAATTATAATAATTTTTTTTTCTTTCAGGCAGGAAATTAAAAATAGCATATATCAATAACAACAGAAATGCCCGCTCCACCAGAAGAACAACAAACAGCACAGGCAGCAGTGACTGCTGTGTGTTGAAGTGACTGTAACACAGCTAGTAAACTGTTGCTGTCTGGAGGAGTCACACTTAGGGCCTGGCAACCAATGTTTCAGTCTGCCCAGGTAACAGAACCAAACATTTCCAACGCAAGGATCTAAAGGTGACTAACAATTCACATGTTTGTGCACACATTTGTGTGTTTGTCAGACATCATGTTTTAACATGTTGAAGGAAAGACAATTTCCCTTTATTACTGGCTATGGTGGAGAAAAAAAAAAAGTTAAAAGGAACATGAGAACTCTGTCATGCTCCCAAACCCAAAAGGCAGCTGCTATCAGCATCAAAAATAGCTGCTACAACTTCTAAAAGTTGCAATACCTTCACGCTTATCTCACTTATCAGTTGAGTTTTATTTATTTATTTATTACTAGCTGCACAGGCCCTAGGCAGTACACAACTCGCATCTTCCCTAACACATAGGCATACACAGTAAGTCTGATATATTATTTTCTCAAAATAAAATCAACAGAGCCAGAAGAAACAATAAAACAAGACACAGAGTTGCAGGGAAAGTGCAGACAGAAAAAATTAAGCGAAGTTCTAAAGCTGGAGTGGGAGAATGAAAATGGGTTTGAAAAATGATTGACAAACACTGGAAAAGATTTGATGGAAAGAAAATGTAATTACTGCATTTGTGTAAACAATTAGACTAATTCATCTCTCAAAAATACACATTCAAGTAGTTAATTTCCATAGTAAATTTCTCAGATGATGTGAGTATGTAGTGCTTACCCAGGTCTGAGACAGTGTAGTAGGGTAACAAAAAATATGCTGGATGATGGATTGCAGAGGCCAGTTTCTGATATATTTATGTTGAAAAACAGGTGTCTGACTCCTACTGATTTTAGTGCAATTATTCTTGGAATAAATTGCTGTTCCACATCAGAATCTTTATCTTCATACCAAACTTGTATCTTTAGTTACTCAGAATACTTCCCATTGGAGTTCAAGGAATATTTTTGTTCATTGGTGGAAGTAACATTCATTCCACCTGGTCCTCGGCAATTAACCCACAGACCTGATCTGTAAAGCTATTTGTTTGACAAGATGTATTTATAGTGACACTTCCATGTTTTTTTACAGGGACCTGAACCATTGCAAAGGATGTGCTTTTTATTTTTACCAGCCAGAGTTCATGAGATAGAAAAATAAGTTGATTAAACATACTTCCTAAATAAGTTATCTATAAAACTGCATATGAACAAGGGGGGCGCTTGGTGTACAATGTTATACTAGCAATTTGTACATTGGGATGCCATAAGACTTCTCTGTTTGCCATATTGACTTTTAAAGTATGTGTATATATATAACAATATTGAGTATGAGGGTCAAATTCATCCCTTGTATCCTTTGAACCTTTAGATACTTGACCTACTGCCACAAGTAAGTCAGTAAGTTCATTTGTATAATGTTTGCAAGTCTAAGCAAGTCTAGCCAGATATAGCTCTCCAAACAAATCTGAACTGTGGCAGAATAATGAATGTGTTGTGTGCATGCTCTACTAATATAGATTTTTTTTAATACCGTCTTTTATTTTTCTACAGTACAAGGCCCTCACCATTAGATGACAATTAATTCTCTCAGGTGAAGTCAACTTCACATATAAATATGCTTGTGTCTGTGTGTACATACATAAAATTTAAATATCTAGAGGAAGAACAGCTATTTTTTAAACAAAGTTTCTTAGTTAGAAAGCTTTGGACCAACTTTCAAAGAACTAAGTACTATTATATCCATTTAAGTAAAAGTTCAGGTAGAATACAGGAATCTGTTAGACACTAAAAAAAGGAAAAATCTAAATTGCTTTATTTAAATAGTGTTGTGAGGTCATCTTCTTCCTTATTTATTGTCTTCCAAAGTACATTTATCACAATGTGATGAACATTTGAAAACCCAACATCTTGCATGGAATTAGTTATAGCTGCACTTTGTTAATTCCTTCTGATTTAAAAAAATATATTTAGTGTTATTATCCTCCAATTATCTTAAACACTCATTTCTTTTCTACTTGTAAATGCTGGCAAATAAAATAGCATGAGAAAAGCAAACATAACTGGTTAACTTAAAATCACACCCAAGCAATTCTGTCTCAAATATTTTGACTGCAAATAGCCTAAGAATTGAAACACAAGCGATTCAGTATAATGTATATTACTATAAATCTTAAAATAAAATGGTTTTGATAATCTAATTCAATTTCCTTCACATATGTGATCTATGCGTAAGACATGAAGTCAGTTAGCAATTTACCTGATAAGTTTATATATTTGTAGATGCATTTTAACTTAATTTTCAGTGAAAACATATTACTAACTGACAAGAAATTGAATCAATATATTCAGTAAACTTCTTTTTCCACTGTGGCTCTTCTTCAGATTACTTATACTGTATAAATGAATTACTGGAATCTTGACAGTATTGCTTAAACAAACAATCATGGCAATTTCAAAGTCCATTCTTAAGTGATTTCCATATTAACTACCAGTAAATGATGATACCAACCAGAATACATGTGACAGAACAGGTAGTTGTGAGGACAGAAAAAGAACCAGCTAATCCTTATTACTGATAATTATTCAGAAGCAGGACAAATTAGATTACTGTTGTAGTTCCACATTTAGTTTGCAAGCTAGAAAAATAAATACAAAGCATTTAATGAAACAAATAGGAGAATTACATTCACAAAAATAAATTTTCTACTTGCATACATTTTTCACATTAGTCGTGGAAACCTTGCTGTAGTCTATTTTAAAATATTCCAGATAGTAATACCTTTGAAAGTCTGAATAAAATTCTTCTTACAACATGGAAAAAAAAATATTTCCAAATGTAAAAAGGACTATCTTTGTTTAGTTTTTCAAGTATTAATATAGTGAAGTTTGAACTGTCAGCAACAGAAAACATGTAAATATTGAATATTGAACAGCTTATTTCTTGAAATATTTTAGTAGCCATTAATTCATATAATAATAAAATAATTCTGAGCAGGGTTTATCTGGAGATTATAGAATGGTTGTGTAGAACTGTAGAGGTTACCACCTTTGTTAATAAACCTAGTTCACAAATTCTATCAAGAACCAGAGAAAAATCTTTTAAGTAGAAAAGGTCCCCTGGCTGACCTCATGCTTGGTTATGATAAAAAGGAGTCTTGCAAGCCATACAAAAGTAGCCCTTTTAGAAGTTTTTGTTTCCCTAAGAACTTAAATAAAATTAAAATGATAGGGACAGAGTTTTGCCTCAGCTGCCTCAGCTTTACAGGCAATTCACAACCCACCAAGTTTACTAAAGTATATAATTAGTAGTTAGAAAAAACCTTTTACAGACTTGTTGTTCTGTTAGAATTTGTGAATTATATTTTTATTGTAAAATTGATTTACAATTGTTTTGACTTTGGGTGAGCTGTGGCCTGTTTGTGCATCACTCAGCAAATACAATTATAATTTGTGTATTATTTTGCAAATATACATTTTTATGTTCAAGACAGAAGTGATTTCTGCAAAATTCGGTTCTGATAATGTTTTCTATTTAATTAATACAAGTTGCTAGATGGAATACTCTTTCTTTCATGTCTTCAGAAGAGCAATCTATCCATTAATTTTCCACTAATGGTTCCAGTACAATTAGCTTTGGGCACAATACATGCCAAGAAATATATGGAAACAGATACTTTGAATATTTTGCAAAAAAAAAAAAATGTTTTTCTATTCATTAAAAAATATTACCAAAATGTTTCTAATTCATTTAATGATAATCTTTGCTCTGTTTCTCATTGAATATGATGGCAGATATACTGTAGTGACATTTTAACATTTCTACCTGTCCTGCAGCATATTTTTCTACCTACAGAGTGAATTTCACTGATTGACACTGTGTTCCTGTAAAAGAGATACCTCTTGCCTTCAGGACAAGTTGATTTATATTCCTTTAATACTATAAGAAAAAGACTGCTATGCATGAAATGCATTGCATTATTTTGTTGAAATTCAATATAAAAATACAGCATCACAGATGACTTAGAAAAGCATAAATGAAATAGAAAAGATACTGTTTCGCGGTGGAGGACAAAGTAATAAAAGTTGGTGTCAA
Organism: Sula dactylatra; assembly: GCA_013389905.1. Lineage (NCBI taxonomy): Eukaryota > Metazoa > Chordata > Aves > Suliformes > Sulidae > Sula > Sula dactylatra. Next base: position 18,110 of record WEKW01008299.1, read on the forward strand.
ATTCCAATAAGTAATCATGCACTACTAGAAATGATAGATTAATTATGACTTTGATTATTTTTCAGGTAACCTGGTAATCAATCTTTATTTTCTAGGCTGTATGTTTCCTTCTCAAGTGAAAGATCAGGAATATACTGACAACTTGTTAAAAGTGCGATAGGTGATTTATTTTGTGATTAGGAAAAAGAAAAAAAGAAAGAAAAAAAAGAAAAAGTAAAGAATGTACACCTTAGCTACAGTAGTAATCTTCCACAGCCGTGCCTAGAATCATTTAGACAAAACACAGATGGTTAGTAGGCTACTGTATGAACTTTTTGACTGCTTCATCTGAAATTAATGGTTATGAAGCACTACTGTTAATCAAGGGTTTATACAATCAGATCATTGTGCTCTTGTGAGAACTGAACATTTGGTTTATGCTGGCAGACTTTAAAAGGTGTTGTGAAACTATGCAGTGAACCCTAATGGAGAAAGTGAGGAGGAAAGAAATGCTTTTATCTATAAGCCAGCTACATTTTTCTTTTTAAAGGTCAATGAATGACAGCATGAACTTTTTCTTTTTCAATACTGAGAAGCAGCAATAAATTCCTTTCACCATACATGGTGGATCAGGTACACTGCTGGATGAGTTTTAATTCTAAAAATCATAATAACTGACCTTCTTTTTAAAATCATCATTGTTTATCTTGACAGAAAGATAGCTTACCTGACAGTTTTCTTAAATTTCCACAATACTGATATTCTTGTCAAACTGTCAATCAAAAGAATTTATATTAAAATCCTTCATTCTTCAAAACTCTTCAGATACAAAAGTTCAAATATTGTCCATAGTGAGAGGAAGATCTATAAAGTCTAAGCCATGCTATGTACTGTAAGATCAATTTTTAATCAAGATAGGTAAACATTTGAAGAAAAGAATGAAAGCAACTTATGTTGTTTGCACATTTGTCCAAATCAAGTGATTACAAACCTATAGGAAGTAGACTGAGTAAAGGTTGAGTGAAAACTGAGTAAGAACTAAAGGATACGATCCATATAGATGTATTTTTTCATTGTTCTAGAATATCTTGGAGTACAACTGCTAAAATTCCTTAATATATTGGCAGAAGTGCTTCCAAGAGGAAGCAGTTCATGACCGGCTGTGCGACCTGGACACTCACAAATCTATGGGACCGGATGGGATCCACCCAAGAGTACTGAGGGAGCTGGCAAAGGAGCTTGCTGAGCCACTCCATCATTTATCAGCAGTGCTGGTTAACAGGGGAGGTCCCAGCTGACTGGAGGCTTGCCAAGGTGACACCCATCTCCAAGAAGGGCTGGAGAGAAGATCCGGGGAACCACAGGCCTGTCAGGCTGACCTCGGTACTGGGGAAGATTATGGAGCAGTTCATAGAGGGTGGGCTCACCAGGCAAGTGCAGGACAACCAGGGAATCAGGCCCAGCCAGCATGGCTCCATGAAAGGCAGGTCCTGCCTGACCAACCTGATCTCCTTCTATGACCAGGTGACCCACCTAGTGGATGAGGGAAAGGCTGTGGATGTTGTCTGCCTGGACTTTAGCAAGGCCTTTGACACTGTCTCCCACAGCATCCTCCTAGAAAAGCTGGCGGGTCGTGGCTCAGACAGGTGTACTCTTCTCTGGGTTAAAAACTGGCTGGGTGGCCGAGCCCAGAGAGTTGTGGTGAATGGTGCTAAATCCACTTGGTGGCCGGTCACGAGTGGTGTTCCCCACGGCTCAGTGTTGGGGCCAGTCTTGTTTAATATCTTTATCAGTGATCTGGATGAGGGGATTGAGTGCGCCCTCAGTAAGTCTGCAGATGACACTAAATTGGGTGGGAGTGTCGATCTGCTCAGGCGTAGGAAAGATCTGCAGAGGGATCTGGACAGGCTGGATTGATGGGCCAAGGTCAACTCTATGGGGTTTAACAAGGCCAAGGGCCAGGTCATGCACTTGGCTCACAATGACCCCATGCAACACTACGGGCTTGAGGAATAATGGCTGCCCGGCAGAGAAGGACCTGGGGGTGCTGGTTGACAGCCAGCTGAATGTGAGCCAGCAGTGTGCCCAGGTGGCCAAGAAGGACAACAGCATCCTGGCTCGTATCAGGAATAGTGTGGCCAGCAGGAGCAGGGAAGTGATCGTGCCCCTGTACTCGGCACTGGTGAGGCTGCACCTCGAATACTGTGTTCAGGTTTGGGCCCCTCAGGACAAGAAGGACACTGAGGTGCTGGAGCGTGTCCAGAGAAGGGCAAGGAAGCTGGTGAAGGGTCTGGAGAGCAGGTCTTATGAGGAGAGGTTGAGGGAACTGGGGTTGTTTAGTCTGGAGAAGAGGAGGCTGAGGGGAGACCTTATCGCTCTCTACAACTACCTGAAAGGAGGTTGTAGTGAGGTGCGTACTGGTCTCTTCTCCCAGGTTACTAGCGATAGGACGTGACGAAATGGCCTCAAGCTGTGTCAGGGAAGGTTTAGACTGGATACTAGGAAAAATTTCTTCACTGAAAGAGTGGTCAGGGATTGGAACAGACTGCCCAGGGAGGTGGTGGAGTCACCATCCCTGGAGGAGTTCAAAAAATGTGTAGATGTGGCACTTCAGGACATGGTTTAGGAGGTGTGGTGGTGGTGGGTTGGTGGTTGGACTTGATCCTAGAGGTCTTTTCCAACCTTAATGGTTCTGTGAGTCTGTGTGGTGGCAGTGTGTACAGTGAGCTTCATCCTTATGTAAAGGATAATGAAACTCCAGAAGGGAAAGGAGGTTGGGAAAGAGACAATGACCTTTCAGGTACATTGTAGCTATGGAGACTAGTTTAAATCTAAAGCTACTTTAATGCTTTGGGAAGAACTAAATTCGGAGCAATCACTATCCTAAGGGGTAGATTTTCCTGTCTTTACATCACATAGACTAGTTCAGGCAAAGTAATAAGGATTTTTAATTACTGAAGATAATTAGAGTTTCAATTTATTTACACCTGTCCTTAAAATTAAATTTAAAATACCTAGATTTATTAATTTCATTGTCTTGTTCTGATTAATGAAAACAATGGTAACAAGTAATTAACATAAATGCTAAAACAGACAGTATTTTTGCTAAAGCTGGTGTTGAATTTGAATGTTTATGTTAGTTTATTCTTGATTCTTTAAGTCTTCAGCTTTTAAAAAGACACCAATGGGAAAATGGGGATATTGATATATATACACCGTACTGGAATATGGTAAAAAGTGGCTTATATGTGGCAAAGTGAGTAACAAAAACCTGTATTATCTGAGAAACTTGAAGAATATGTTTTACTGATTAAAGTGAATGAAAAAAAATAAACCTTTACTATGGTAGTCCGATAATAATATTAAAAGACATATTTGTTGGACAGTATTCTAGCTAATTACGCTGTCAGTTATAATTAGAAGAATTAACATGGCACTTAAAAGTTCATGGCTGGTGCTATCTGTCTGTTTTACACAATGCCAGCCAGGAAATTGCCTTGTCAATTACAATTAAGGTGTTAACACAATGCTTTAAGTTCACAAATGTTTTAGCACAGTGGAGTAAGGTAGACACATCTGGTTATAATGTTAAGACATTACTTAATGTTTAGATAAGGGTTATTTAAGTATTTAATTGCTTCTAAATTGAATTGAGTTTGTAACCAACAAGGTGTCTTGATTAAGTAACATTATCTATATTATGATATGTATGTTAGTGAAAAGTGATATAGGAAGAATGATGGGTTGCTCTGATCTTTCTATTTCAACTAAGTGAACTTGGCTGACATCCCGACAGAGGACCCATGCTGGCATAGAAGCTGGCATAGGTACCTCATATGATGGCATACTCTGAGTGAAGGAAAACGGGAATTGAAGCACTGCTGTAACCCTGTCTATTTATATAAAATCACCATTTAGATTCCACACAGTTTTCTTCTCTCCTCCATCCCATTCCCTTACACACATAAAATGCACACACATAAGTATAGGGAGTGAATGGTAACTGTTTGACCCTTGCTGAAGGAAGATTAACTTATTCTCAATTTTGAGGCTTTGTGTATAAGATGACCATCAATTTTTGGTCTATTTCAGGAGAAATAATAATCAAAAAAGAGTTTATATTTAAAGTCATGATATATTTGCTATATGTAGCAAATGTGTATCAGAAATGCATACTCCAAACAGTGCCTGAAAACCAGTGTATCACTGAACAAGGGATAGGTAGTAGTAGTTTACTAATCTGTCTTCTGATGAGTCTATCTCTGTACTTGTTTGGAGTTTGGGTTTGTTTGGGTTTTTTCAGCATATTTAAATACTTTATAGAAAAAGCCATAGTCAATTCCTTGATTAATTAAATTGTTACTAAACTATGTAAAATATTACTTAAACTATTTACACTAAGACTATTTCCTGGTAGTTGTTCTCTAGAAAGATTCAAGGACCCTGAGTACATCCTCACTTCAGGAGGTGAGGTATGGAGTTTAGCCGGCTGAGGATGAGGTCAGCTCCTTTGCTGACAAGAGCTGTTGTGAAAGGAGCTGGAAGCAAGGTCCAGCTCCTCCTTTCCTTGGGAGATGTACTTAAACTGAGATTGTACTGCTGTCCCCACCTGTGCTACGCTGCAGCTACAACTGTGCCTGGTTTGCTTCCCTGGCCTTGACTGTGACTCACTGGTTTGGATTCCTGGCTTGCCCTCAGACCTGCCTCTTCACTATAGCCTTGCTGGGTGATCACTGGGCTGTGATCTGATCCTTGTTTCTGGACCTGGTCCTGACCCAGGCTTGCTGCCCTGCATCCCTGCTCCTTCTTGGTGCAGCCATTGCTCCCTCCTGCACTGCTACCATGCTCAGCTCCCAGCTTACCTTCTTCTGTGGAGCAGCCAACCCTCACTCTCCTTGGCAATTTTGTCCTATGGTCTCTGCCCTCTAAATAGATGCATCCGTTAGTAAAACAGCTTTACATTATCAATAGTATCCTGAGAAAATCTGTAGTTTGCACATATGTGTGGAAGGTTCATAACATATGTGAATATCCTTCATTTCTTATCAAGGAGGTAAGTGATGTCCCCTCCATTTGTAGGTGCTTGTAACACTATCATGCTGTTCTTGCTACACTCATGCCCTCTTCTCTGTCTTCTCTCCTGATCTTTCTGCCCCCTCAGGCTCCTGCTCCTCACACTTCTTTGCTCATACAGTTCAGTTTCTGATTTATAGCTTCTTTCCTTTTTTACATGAGGTTATGTAGGGAATAAAGATTAGAGTTTCAGCTTCTGAGTGCCATAAAGGAACATAATGTTTCTTGCATTTATCCCAAATAACCTTCAGCAAGGTAACACACAACCTCAAGTAACACCTCAGTTGAAAAGAACTTAACTCCTTGTCTCTGTAAATTTATTTTCTCTAGTGTGTGGACTTAGGAGCTTCTTAATTGATCTTAAGGTAGAGAAACAAATTTGAGGTGTCTTCCTTGCTTTCAGAACACTTGTTCGAATTTCTTGTACTTTAATCAAGCAGGACTGAAATCACTAAAGAGGGGATTTGTGAAAAAATACTGAATGAAAACAAACTCATAGAAATTTACAAGAGAAAAGAGGGACCTCTTTGCCCAGTCACCTGTTCAACTTTTTCCAACAACTAGTCCAAAAAACCATCAGAACTAGAGCTTGAGGACTGATGTATTTAATAATGCAATCTATGTATGTTTCCTAATGCTTTTTTTTTTCTTTCCCCACCAACAATAGGAAACTTACATGATACAACTAGTTAATATCCAGTTATACCCAGTAATATCTGAAAGCAGAGAACATTTGCCCTCAGATCACAGAATTTCTATTTATAAAATAACAAAATAAAAGACCAAGGCTTGCAAGTGACTATAAAACAGCAAACTCAAGAATATGTGGGTGTTTCTACTAGATGCTTTGAGTAGTGTGGTTCTTTTGTTCACTTAGGGACAGTAAAGCTTATTATTGTCCTCTTAAGTTCAATCAAAATGTTTCAAAGGTGATAATTCAGTGGGAGTGAGGCAAAAGGACCTTGTTTGAACACCTGTTTATTATGCAGAGAGTGGAACTGTGGTGTCATTACTGCTTGATCTGATCAGCTATATCTTCTAACGAAAAGCTGAAGATAAATCTCAAAAATAGCTTAGGAAAGGGGAACTGTGAATTCTCACTTTTACATGTCTGGTTCTTAAAGTACTGTGTTATGTTTCCATACCCAGTTCATGAGGAGATTTAGGCGCTTCAGAATTAGGTTCAAAACAGCCAACAACTGAGTCACGTTCAAAAAATGCTCAGACTGCGGTGTTGCCCAAAGGTAACCAACAGGGGCAGGAATAATGAAGCAAAATGAATTGAAATGTAAACTTTAACCATTTAAAAAACTGTTTTGGTGAGGGGTCTTCTTCTTCTTCTCCTTTTTTTTTTTTTTTCCTGGAGCTAGAATTGTTTCTGATTCTGAAGTCTCTGCTCAGCCTGAGATGGAACTGAACCAAATATATATTTTCAGCTGCCACTTCAAAGAGAAATATAACTAAAAGTTTATAAAGTTGTATATTTAATAATGTCAGCCCTAAAAACCCTCTCTGGATATAAATGGACATTTCAGGATTCTTCTTGGCTTTCTTTGTACATTAATTTTCCATCCCTCATAAGAGGAATAGTTAAACTCTTCTTCTTTGCCTTTCATTCCTTACTCTTTCAGCTTGTTAGGAGTAAGAAGGCAAGAAAAGTAAGGAAGAAGAATAAAGCAACTGTGTGAAAATGCAAGAAATCATATGATGGGATACCGAGGAGTTCCATACCTGGGCCAGAGGTGAATCTTTGCATCAGATTTTGAAAGGATTTAAGGTTTTGCTTGACTAATTGCAACTGGAGGGTCAATTTCTCTTCTGTCCTGTCACACTCCTAACCCATTTAAAACTCTATATTTTTAGAGGTATATAAATCAATTGCTGCTAAAGTATAATTTAACTTTACACCATTATCTCTATTTTATTTTCTCAAATTTAAAGAGAAATCTGTAGTTTATATATAAAATAAATTGAAAACACATTTTTCCTTGCTTCTATATTATGGCAGCTATGTAACAATTTATCTAATCTCACTGTGTAACATTGAAGAAGCACTTTTTATGTCAGAAAATTAATTTGCAAAAACTTGTCAGAGAAAAATAAAAGAGATAATGCTATACATTACTGAAAGTCTCTGGAGCAAGAAAGAAATAAAATCTTCATTAAAATACCTTAATCCTTCCCTAGTATTTACTTTAAATGATTCAGTCTATCTACTAATTCTCATAATTTGCACTGATAATTAAAATTAAAATTACACTGAGATAAGAGACAGGCAAAACAAAAATGCTGAATTTCCTTCTACTTTTATAACTGGGGTTTAAGAGAAGAAATAGCCAGAGTTATTCAGCTGAGAGGTTGAGCAACCTCATTCAGCATGAGGCTGATCAGTTTACTTTGAAGACCGGAAGCTATTTTTCTTGGTTTATAATCTCTCTATACTTTATTTTTTTTCCCACTTACTAGAAAAAGGTGTTTCTCAGAATCATTTCAGTATCAGTTAAAAGGAAGAATATCTTCATTGTCTAGTCATTGGTGTTAATTGTGCCATTAGTTAAAATATATTGTAGTTGTTTCACTTTTTTCCTTTAATTTTTTTCCTCTAAATAAATGATCAGAAGAGTGAAACATGAGAATTCCATATAGTTCAGCATCTACATTCCAAGATCTGTACCTATTCCTACATTACTATTACTTTATTTTAAATGTTGTAAGAAAGTTGTCCCTCGTTAAAAGAATGATGATTATTTTTTAATTATTATATAACATAAGATTCCCATGTATTATACGACACTAACAATATAATGAAAAATCTAAGAATATGACTGTAAAGCTTGTAGAATTATAACTAATTAAAGAAACTGATTAAACTACTATGCAGGTTGAATAGAAACAATATAGTTAAAATGACTACATGAGATTAATTCAAAGAAATAAGAATATAAGGTATTTGACAAGCTCCTTAAGAATACAGAGTGATATAGAACTCTTGGCAGTTATGTTTTTTTAGTCTTTTTGTATATATGAAAATATCGATCTGCCTTTTTAATTTACTGGTACTGTTGCATTACATTGAAGAGTTCAAGAACTAAATTAACATTCTAAATATTATATTAAATAATGTAGTAGAGAAAGTTTCCAAAGCAATTTTGTTATATTCTGCTACTAAGATTTAGAATCTTTAGGCAATTTTACACATTTAAATTCCAGTCCTGCAACTACTTGCATGTATACAGGTTTACATATTGTGTGCTTCAACCGTAGGCTTTGGAGGTCAATAAAAGAAGGAAACCTGAAGTTATAAACCTACGCTGTGCACTGGTGACACAAGTTAATTTATTTCACAGTAAGCACATAAAAGATAGGAAGAATAAGCTTTCAGGTGCAGTTAGGTATTAAATTTTAAATTTTAATTCATCATTATTGTAGATGAGGAAGTGATAGGGTCACTAGAACTTTGATCTTAATATTCCTTTACAAGATAGAAAGCAAACATTTTATCTATACTTTAATACAAACATTACTTACTCAGCAACACTTCTGATGAGTGATCTAGTCTAAAGTTATATTTGTAATAGTACAATTACTGATGCACATAACTACAGTAAGTATAGGTACCTGCCTGAGATAGCTGTAAAAATCACTTACAAATAAAAATTTCTTTCAATAAATTAAACCTATTGAATAACTAAGAAATAAAAGGGCATTTAAAGGAGATCTCAAAATAGATCATTAGCATAAAAATCTTTAAGAAGCAACAGGAATCACATTACTTGGCAGACACATTGCAGACACCAGGTATATTTCATAATAAAAAAATTCCGCTGAAATAAAAATGTTTTAAAGTAGTGTTGTTATTATTGTTTATTCTTTGCATATATGGGTAACTCTGTAAGAGTTTCAGCCTACTATGTCCTCTTTACCCGGATTTCTAAATCAATAATTTTTTTCAAGTGTCTCAGCAACTTGAAAAATGTCACTATTACTGAAATATTTTCTCCAGAAGCTAACCTAAAAGCAACTCTACCATATCTTTTAGTTTTGCTCTCTCTTGTATCAGAAGACAAGCTACAGGTATGAGGTTGCTAGCATAAGTATTACATAATCACTCTTCCATAGATTCCTGAGATAAAAACAAATATATGATGTGATGAGAAGAGACAATATTATATGGTACAAGATCAAAAACGTATGTAGAATTCACCTTTTTGTACCTGTACCTCAGTGTTCTGGTTTAGCCCCAGTCAGCAACTAAGTACCACACAGCCGCTTGCTCACTCCCCCCACCCCAGTGGGATGGGGGAGAGAATCGGAGGAGCAAAAGCAAGAAAACTGATGGGTTGAGATAAGAACAGTTTAATAATTAAAATAGTATGAATAGTAATGGTAATGATACTAATAATGATAATGGTAATATAATAAAAACAAATAACGAGAGAAAAACGAAACCCAGGGAAAAAAAAAAGGAAAAGAAAAAAAAACACAGGAGCTGCAACCGCTCACCACCCGCTGACCAACACTGCCAGTCCCCGAGCCGCGATCGCCCCTTCCCCCCGGCCAACTCCCCCCAGTTAATATACTGGGCATGACGTCACATGATATGGAATAACCCTTTGGCCAATTCAGATCAGCTCTCCTGGTTGTATCCCCTCCCCTCCCGGCTTCTTGTGCACCTGGCAGAGCATGGGAAGCTGCAAAAGTCCTTGACTAGTGTAAGCACTACCTAGCAACAACTAAAACATCAGTGTGTTATCACATTATTTTCATACTAAGTCCAAAACACAGCACTGTACTAGCTACAGTGAAGAAAATTAACTATCCCAGCTAAAACCATGACACTCAGTAGTCTGTAGAAGGTATAAAATGCTGAGAATATAGTATTAGTCTTCAGTCTTTCCTAATTTTCTTGTAATTCTTTTATTATCAATAAAATAAAGCTGGAGTCAACTCCATAGCAGATCAATAGTACAGATAATGGTGCCACATTGCCTGAGCCTTGTGCACACTTAGTTGCTTTTTAGTTAGTCAGTTTCTTCTGCTTTATTAATTTTATTTATACCAAATTTAGAATAAAATCTTGAGCAGCAAATGTACTCATCTCTTTCCCCTCTTTCTATCCTCCTTTCTTTTTTAAAGATTTTACCTTCCATTATCAAAGACAATGCTGAGGTCAAGCTGGAGCATTAGTCATAGTTGCCTGCCCTCAGGAACTGGCCGGGCATCAGTCAGTGGATGGTGAGCAATTGCTTTGTGCATCACTTGTTTTCTATATTCTTTTATCATTATTATTATTTTCCCTTTCTTTTCTGTCCTTTTAAATTGTCCTTATCTCAACCCATGAATTTTACCTTTTTTCCAGTTCTCTCCCCCATCCCACTGCAGTGGGGAGTGAGTGAATGGCTGTGTCATAGTAGTGTTCAGCTGCCTGCCAAGTTAAACCACAACATACAGGTACATCACTTGTGAACTTACAGGGTTAGATTTATGGTATGTACCAAGATTAACTTGACATCATGTGTGTAGTAGATTATTTTATATTTGAACATTAAACTCAGTTCTGGAGTAATCAACATGCTTAGTCTCCTTGAGTTGTTTTGAGAAGATTAATTATTAGAATGAGGTTTAAAAGTCCAGAGATTCATTTGTATTACCTAGCTTATTTCCAAACAAGGTATCATTTAGGTGAATGCTCAATGAAGAATTAGTACTATGAAGCTTAAAACTGGTGTGTTGGGAGGTAAAGACCTTAATATAAGAAAGACTTAAGACTGTGGTGGGTGTGACGTATGCTATGCAATATTTATAGTAATGTTGTTTTACACCTGTGGAGAAAAAGGAGTGAGAGATGTGAACTAGAAATGTCTTGATTTTGTGCATATTGTCTTGGGTTTGAGTTAGTGTCCTGGTTTCGTCTGGGATAGAGTTAATTTTCTTCATAGTAGCTAGTATGGGGCTATTATTTTGGATTTGTGCTAAAAACAGTGTTGATAATGTGGAGATGTTTTAGTTGTTGCTGAGTAGTGCTTACACTAGTCAAGGACTTTTTCAGCTTCCGATGCTCTGCTGGGTGCACAAGAAGCTGGGAGGGGACACAGCCGGGACAGCTGACCCCAACTGACCCAAGGGATATTCCATACCGTATAACGTCATGCTCAGTGTATAAAACTGGGGGAAGTACAGTTCTTTATGACTAACTGTAGTTCACATTAGCTTTTTTTTTAATGGCGGGTAAGATTTAAATAAGAATGGGTAGTGATAGATATGTCAGAAAGAAAAGAGAAGTTGCCGACAAGAATATTCTGTCTAAATGTAAAATAAATTATCATGCCACTCTGCAAAACTTTCTTTGTTTTGGAGGATTTTCTTTTGGAGTTCCATGGTGATAGACATTGATGTTGAGGACTTATAAACAAGATAAGGTAAACAAATAACAGTAAAACTGCAAGAGAAAAATATGAGTGCCAAAGAAAAGTTGCATAGTGTTACTGAAATTATGTTACAACTTTCTGTCAGTTTTTAGCCTGGGCATAAAAAGGTTCAGCATAGATAAGCTATAGGTAGATGTGTACAAATAAGTTAGTACTGTCACAGCTTCATATTTACAGCATTAATATGACAACAACAACAGCAATGCACCTTAAAAATACCTTGGGAGAAACCAAATAGAAACTGCTGAACATTCAGGTTGCCAAAACTCCTGACTCTCAGTGAAATTTCACACTAATTTTCTGCACAGGTTTGGAGAAAGATAGTAATGTAGATTTCATATGAATCTTCTACTGTAACTGTATGACACTGTTTTCAAAAACCAAACATTTTTTTTGAGAACATGACCATATTTAGATTTATTTGAAATTTATATGTTATGCTTAGATTCAAACAAGCTTAGACCTCACTTAAAGGTGTTAAAATTATGGAGAAGTTGTTTCCCAAAATACACTGGTTATTTGATTTCATTGAACTTTGGATAAGATCTCACCATAGACCTGATCAGTATTTGTAGCTAAGTGTTTAACAACACTTAAGAGTTGGCTATATATCACACAAGGAGCAATAGTACTGGAAGTAACAGAATCAATCAACAGAAGTTCCATCAGGAGATACTAGTTTTGGGACTTTTTGTGAATCTGAATACTCCTGAGGAAGTATATTGGCCCCAATAGAATCAGTAGAGTAAAGATAGATAGAGCTGACTGTCATCAAAATAATAGTGATTGAATTAGCCTGTTTCATTGGAAGATTGAAGCCAATGATAGATGGATGCTGGAATCAGTTTTGTGAGCAGGCAATCTCTCATGGAAAGCAGATTTCTAAGACAGATAGACTACAATTTTTAGGTAACTTCAGGCCTAAAGTCTCATATATTCACTAAACCCTGAACTAAGAAAGGCTTACATGAATAAATTTAAAGAAGAAATTATTCTATGCATGGTCAAAATTGCAGTTTTTAAAAGATTATGAATATGTCATTGCCTAGAAAATTCACTGAAAAATTAATAACATTTACACATTTGTGACCCACAATAAAGTATGTATTATTCCTTATTGGCGAATAAAACTTATCCCTGTCAGCTACAGAGGGTGTATATATGTAAACTGCATCTTGCTCAAGCAGAGACCTGTGAATAGATATTTATATGAGAGAAAGCTTTCACCTCTTTCTTTTTTACAACACAGCATGCTGGCAACGATATTTAAATGCTGTACTGCATATTATCCCAAAGGGTTGTTATTAAAACTCTCTGCAAGATAAGATAAAATGAAAAGAAAAAAACTGCCTCACACATTGCATGAAAGCATATCTGATTCTAACTATACATGGAACCTGTTTGCTGTTAGCATTTTACATACAGTATTATTGAGACAATTTTACCTTTTAAAAATAACTTAATGCTTAAAATATATCTTTATATTTATCGTAATGGAAACCACTATAAGTCCTTTCTTAGACAATTACAGATTATTTAAGTGTAATGATTTCTGGGTTTTATAGCAGTATTTATTAAAGTATATCTAAATTTACAAAAGTAAGATCAGCTTATGCATGCAATGTACGTAGTGACAAATTGAATTCAACTGTCTATCAATACATAACAGTGATATATTTAACTATTTGCCCAAATATAGTTACTGTCAACTATTATACATGACTGTGACAACTCTACATGAATGCATAATGTATGGACACTGAAAAAATATTTTTTTTCCAGTGTTCCGTGATATGAACTAGAACTCAGCTTCTGAGAATGTCTGCACAATACCAAACAGTCAGCTACACAATCTCTCAACAAGATGACTTGTGTTTCAGAAGTACTTTAGCTACAGTGATGCACGTATGGTATAGGGTTGCATTACAGGTTCAGTGTGGTGAAAAAGATTATGAGTACCTTCATTCAGTATGTGGTATGATGTATGTAAGGAAGAGATTTTGTAAGCCAAACACAAGAATCTGAAAAGACCAAAGGAATCAACCTGCTTTGGCTGCATATAGACTGCAAAGCACGCTACATTTTGCTGTGAATACTACAGTCCTGGTAATATGATCAGAGAACTGCTTTTTGGTTAAGATTCCCACACTTCCTTTTCTTGAAATTGAGGTCATAGAAAACATAGCTTCTGTTACCTGAGAGTGACTATTTCACATTTCTTTACCTTAGTGTTTCCTTTTTAAAGTACAGATGTCTTATTTACCTATTTG